>OZ020521.1:20511927-20621466 GCA_963971425.1 Bryoerythrophyllum caledonicum | reverse complement strand
ACTTGAGAAGATTTGTCCTTCTAAAAAAGAATCTGTCAAGGTTCTTCCAGCAGTATCTAGACGGGCATCGCAAGCCATATTCGAGGAGGGTATCGCAAGCCACATAGTGAGTTTTTTTTGTTTTGTTTTGGTGTGGTTGTTTGCCGCATGCAAGAGGCATGCCGTCAATCCCATCATGGATGCATGGCCTCTTAGGCTGAGGTTTGATTGTTGGTTGTGAGTGGTTTTTTAATTTTTTATATATATTTAAAACCTTCCAAATGGGTGCATGCCTCATCGGCTTTCACTTTTATCTTCAGACCTAAAAGATAGCGATGTTATGAACGCTCATGAGTTCATAAACTATGAGGTAGACTTTGATTTAAATAATCCCTATAAACCTACTGAGGAGGATATCCTAGACATGCTTCCTTCTGAAGACTTGGAGATTGTTGCAGATGAGGTTATAAATGATGCGGTAGACGAGGTGGTTGGATTTGACACTGATGAAGGTGCACTTCATTGTGAAGAAATTCCTTCAGCAAAGACCACGTGATGTTTCATCACGCATCAACTTGGTTCAAACTCTTCTGCAAGATGTGGCAATTGCCCGTATGGAAGATATCCATAATCCACTATGGATTCTTTCTTTGATAAAGCTTAGTTTGGTTGAATTTAGTTGAGGTTAGTTGAGTTTAGTTTAGTTGAGTTTAGATGAGTTGAATTTAGTTGCATTATGGTTTATATTTTTTGTATTTTCAACTTTCATATTCTCTATATGTTATGGATTTTTCTTTGAAGTCTTACAAGTGTTATTTCATCAAATGTTATTAATCATCATTATCAAGTTTCATTAGTGTTATTCCTTTAAATGTTACTAACCATCGGTATTGTATTTCATAAGTGTTATTTTTGTAAGTGTTACTAATCGTCGATATTTAGTTCTATAAACGTTATATGTTATAACTTCATAAGTGTTACCAAAAATCCCGCTCCCAAGGAGTAACATTTATAGAGAGCTGACTGTACCAGGCTGGAGCCCTTGTCAAGACTCAAGAGAAGAAAGGTGATGTGGCCCTCCCCCGATTAGCTGCCCATGTCTATCCATAAAAGTCCACTACCATAATTGTTGGTGTAGTTATTACTGCAATGCCATTTTTGGATTGCATTTGATTTTTGCAGCGAGGGTGGAAGGGAGGATGGCAGGGAGCTAGCATTCTATGGCTGCCCCTTGTATTTTACCCCATTTTTGAATTGTCTATCCTTCCAAAATTCATAGTAGATTGAGATTTCAATTTTTAAATTTTTTTTTTTTTTCCTGTGGTTTCCAAATGTTGTAAGCTACATTTTCATTGTTCATTTTCAAGAAAATGCAATTACTTCACGAGCGATGAGAATCAACATCGTCTTTTCCATCTAAACCAGTTTTAGACCTTGTCCCACAAAACAATTTATGGACGGTTCATAGAGTTGAATGAGACTCTAAAATTTTGTGTGTGCATTCTCAACTTAGTTAGCTCCTAGGAAAAAAATACGACCTCCATGGTTGGGCCAATATTCATCAACTCCCCCTTTGCACAAAGGAGACGATGTCATCCAGGCATTGGCAAAAAAAAGTTTACTACAAACTTTGGATGTTATGATCTCACAAATGGTGATGATCGAACGGTTGAAATTTGAACACGTACTACTGATGGTAGTTACCTTCAAGATCTTACGGTTGGAAGTACAAAAAAAAGATTAAAAAAAGATTTCATATATCACATTCAACAAGGTGGTAGAAAATCGCAGTTTTTGGCATTGGAGCTCTCCAAAACACCATGGTTAGTTAGGGGTTAAATAAGGCATTAGAATTATACAAGTTGATGAAATGTGTACCGGGATTGATTGAGGGAGATGGTAATGAAGAAGAATGGCCTAGAGTGCCATGTCATCATAAGATTCTTTGTATAGCAAAATGCGATAAGAAAGGAATATTGATTAGATCCAAGTGGAGTAAAGTAGTAAGTGTAGATTCAACAATAGCTTCATATCTCCATTATCATTATCCAAATCTAGAATTGGGTAGCTTTCCAAAGATTACAATTTATTCCAAATGTTTTAGAAGAAGTGTATTATATAAGGTAGGAGATGATGTGATTGTTAAAAATGACAAGCCTAGGGGTACACCATACAAAGCAAGAATAGTAAGATGTTTTCTTTTTATTGGAAAGGGAGAGTGGATATATACTTTGCTGCAAAGTATTACCAACATGCAAGTGGCCGTGTAGAAAGGGTAGTTACTGATGAAGTGGATGTAGTGTGTGGCATGAATTTAATCCAAAGTAATAAATTTGTTAGATATGATGACACATGCATTAGACCTATGGATTGTCTTTTGCACAAGTTTATGGTTCTAGAAAATCCTAGGCAAGGTAGTACCAAAAGCATAGCTTATGAGATGGAGAATACTCATAAGCAAAATAGATTGTTGGGTTGAAAAAATGGAATAAATATATATATTTGTTTTTCAAATGAAAGATGATTTTGTTTTTGTTTATATGATAATATTGTAAATTATCATAAAGTATGTGATGAAGGAAATTGAAAGGTGGCTTTATTAAAAAATGGAGTTGTGCATGAAATTTATTTTGAAGAATACATAAAAGGCTTATAGAAGCAAAGCCCATAAAAAACCCATTGTTTGAAACTTATAAGAATTATTAACTATAAAATGAAGAATGTATGAAATGGGTATAAAGAGGTTGTGCAAAATTTTCCATACATAGTACTCTAGGTTTAGTTCTAAGTGTTTGAATGAAGAATCTTACTAGAACCAGCCTACAATTTTTAGTAGGTGAAAATAGTTTAAAGTGACAAGGCTTCATATTCTTTATTTTCTAGGTGTGAATTTTAGAAATTGATATGAAATTCATAGAATGGAAAAGTCTGAAAATGTAGGAATGGAATTTAACACTATGAATTAGTTTAGAAGGATGAAAGCAAATACAAAAGTGAGCTAGAGTTGGATGGGGTAGTTCATATAATTCACAAACTCACTAAGTAAGAAATTAATGTACTCTACTATTCAAACATTTAGGAGACACAAAGGAAACAAACCAAAAGCCATATGGGTGTGTTGATTGTACGTTACATTTTTCAAAGAGTTTTTTGCCTTGAGTTTTGCATTGATTCTTTGCATAGATAGGGAGTGCAAGGAGATGACAAGTGTATTGTCAAATTATTTTTTTGATTTTTGTGAAATTTCTTATGAATTTGTTGTGTGCATGCCTTATAGACTCCAATGTTATCCGCCTATGTATATCCAGAATGGACTACAAATACATGGCTAACCCCTAAAGGACCAAATGTCATTTTAAGGCAACATATCTTTTTAGGCAGGATATTGTAAAATGGGGTTTTTTCTATTTTCATTGAATTTGCTATATATATAATACGTGTGTATAAGAGGTTTCTCTTTGGTGCCCAAATCCCATTATAATTGGACTTGTTAAAAAAAAAGCTACGATAGCAAATATTTTCTTGTTGAAATTGGACAAGCTAGAAATCACAAAACAACCACTTAAAAACCCACTTTTAACACCTAAAAATCCAGGCTTGGTTTCCTTCATAACTATGTAGCAACTAAAATATGAACTTTACCTACTAATTTTTCTAATTAATCATTATTTAAAAGGACTTCTCTAATCCAATCCTAGGATCTTGAAAATAACTTCATTAGGCACAAACCTAAAAAAGTTAATGTCAAAAACCCTCATGGATGTGGAGATTCAAATGTTTAAAGGTTAATTTGTTGTATACTTTTCAATTAGATAATGATTTTTTTACTACTTTTCAAAAATCCAATTATAGGATCTTGCAATAGATTTATGTGAAGACTTGTGGTAAAAATTTCATAACATTTGACTCTATAGATTAAAAAATATGAGCGTTGTCATGTAGTTATTTAAGACTATACGTAAAAATATTATGGAAGTATTATAAATATTTGGTTTGTGATGAAGGAACTTATAAAATAAAATGGATGGCAAAGGGAGGGAGGAGATCGTGGTTATAACTACGCATCTTGGAAGTCTTGGCATCTTCTCGTATGCTCAGGGAGATAGGTGGCGCCAATTGACAATTGTTTCCTGCCTAGTTTTCACTAGCAGTGCTAAGCCACGTGGCCATTGCCCACTCAAACAGGTCCAATGGGTTTTGAACCCCGACCAAGACTATGGCGCCCGAAGCACTTTGCCAGCTGGACTTCCACGGCTTGGCAATGGACAACGCGTATAAAAGAGATTTAAATCTCTTCCCATGGACCATTATATATTATTATATTGTGAAGTAGATTTTAATAATGTCATTTGGGGAGGCTTCAAGGTGACGCCTCTTTTTTTTTTTTGCATTCAACTATAAAGAAGAAAGAGTCACCCAAGAGCTTCATCAATTTGATGAAGTTCTTCATTATTTGTGTTTTGGAGTGAATATGTCAAACTTGAGGGGTTTTCGGAGTCTCAGGATGAGGAGGCTCAATCTGAGCCTGAGTTTGAGTTCCCCCTAACTCAACCTCTTTTGCCTTTGAGTCTTGTACCATGGCAAGTTGGGCATTTGCATGAAGAGGCTCGGCCTTCTAGACAGCCAAAGTAGCCTCGTGTGGAGCAGCATAGGTACGGGAACCTTCAGAGAGATGCTCGAGCATTAGTGGTTTTATTACAGGTTGGATGTGTTGAACCTGTAACCAGAGAAGTCACATTTGAAGGGAGTTTTGAAAGTTCAAAATGAAAGTTCAATATTTTTGTTGCATCAAGCCTATCAAGGGAGGTCATGGCCATCAACGTTGGTTAGAAGCGCCAGTCAATTTTCTAACCAAGGCAGACCGTGCAGATTACATTGCTTCCACCATTTGTCGCATCCTCAAGTTCTTGCAAATGGAGTGAAGCTCATCTTAGAACTCAATTTCCACCTCTATTAGACTTATTTCAGATCTTTAGATAGTTGTTGTTATTTTTGAGTGAAACTAAAATTTACCTTGTGTGTTTATAGTTTGGAGAAAGAAGGGTAAAAATAGTTTACCATGTTTGTGGCTAAGATAAGAGGAGATAAGACTGACTAAGACTATGGGGAGATAGCCAATATGATTTAGATGCAAATTTGGCTTTGACTTAGGCTGTGGTAGACCTTTGAAAGGGGGTAAAGGGGTCGAGCTCCTCCTCTTCCTCCTTCATAGTGGATTTTGAGTGTGCTTAGTGTGTGTACGAGTTTTGGAGAAGGATAACTCATGTTTTACTAAAGCATTTGTAATGAAATTTAGAGGAGATGTCTCAATTTTTGTTGTGATTCCAGAGGGTGTTTATATGTTCATTTTGGAGTTGCTGGTGAGAAGTTGTGCTTGTTTTTATGGAGTGTTGTCTGTTGCTGTCAGAATATAAGGGCAGAAGCTTTAAGCGGCTATAAAAATTATAACACTACTTGGTTTGAATTGAAAATTTGTGGAAGTGTGAGATATGAATTTAAGTTTTTGTGAAGCTATTGCTTGTTGTATTCCAAGTTTTGAGTGAGGAGTTATAAACTTGAGAGTAGAGAAAGGTTTGATAATACCCAATGAAGAGGAGCAGAGACTTTGTTCATCTACCCAAGTTAAAGAATAACTTAAAATACTTTGAAACTTTGGAAGCTCTTAGTAGTTTGTACTAGCTTTTCAAAGCCTTTAAAATCATCTTGTTTTGAGTTTTTGTAAAGATTTTATGAGCTTTGAAGTGAGAAGAAGACGAACTGCCACTACAGTCTTGGAGAGTGACTTTTGCAAGCCATAACTTTTGGAATTTTTGAGTTTTTCTAGCGAAACTTGGAGTCAAGATATCTGAAGGCGTTAGCCTTCCAATGAGCTATAGCAAGCTTGAATTGAAGAAGTTAAGCATCTGCAACACGAACTGAAGTGGAAAAGAGGTGTGTTGTCTTTGCAGTTTGTTGAAACTTTTGAGGCTAATTTTAATTGATCATAACTTTGGAATGGTAAGTTATCTGACTTTGAAATTTTGGGAGATAATACTATGTTTTATTAGCTTTTTAATTACATTAAGCATGTTTGATTTGGAGTTGTTATGAAATTTTAATGATTTTTTTAGTTTCGACTAAAAACCATGTGTTTACACTAGACTTATGGTTTGTATGTGCGGTTGTATTTGAGCTATACATAAGTATGTAAGAGTATTTATGTTGTATTCCTACAAGTATTTGTACTTAGTATAATACTTGTATTGTATGAGTATTTGTACTTAGTATAATACTTGTATTGTATGCGTATTTATACTTTACATCGTACAAGTATTCATACTCCGTATCTTACAAGTATTTGTACTCTGTATTGTACAAGTATTGTACCTTGTATTTATATTTAATATTGTATTTTTCTATTTGTGTTTAGTATTGTACAAGTGTTTTACTCCGTGCTGAATAAGTGATATACAAAGAGCTAGTGTGAATGTCCTTCACGTTCCAGATTAATACTAGTAGCAGCTAGAAATCCGGCGTTTTCCTAAGGCGGATTCTCTCACCTCAACAGTGTTTGAATAAAGCATCCAAAAAAAAAATCATGAATGTATATTGCAATTAGAAGGTGAGTGTAATCTTTCATGATATTAAAAACCTTGGCAAGCTAAAATAAAGTACAAGCTGCCATAAATTTCTCATAAATCATTCAAATTGAGCAAATGAGGCAATTTTTTGGTATCTAGATGTTTTGTAGATGTCCAAAACCATTTCACGTGTGCAACTCAGATGTTTTTTGAGAAAGTTATGAGCATCCAAAGGTTTGTTGGTGCATAGCTAGCACCATCTATATTGCATTACCCTCCAAAAAGTCAGCACATATTCATGATGCCCAAGCTACCCAAGCTACCCACTGAATAGAGAATTTCATAAAAATAGTTGTAGTTTTGGCAAACAATGTGAAAGTTCTACAAAATTTGGATGTGCACAAAGCTCTTGAAAAACCCAGCATGCTCAAAAAAATTTAGAACCACATACAAAAATATGAAACAACACTGCCCTACCCAAATTCCAAATTGTTCCTACCAAGGACAATAGCTTTTAGGGTTAAGTATCAAGATTAGAGGTCATCAATTTGGTCACATTTAAAAAAATACTTATGGATTTCTTTCAAATCCATTTTAAAGATTTATCGTTAAATATTTATCACTATGTAGATTATCTGTTTTTAGTATTTGAAAAATTGGATGGTTGACTAAATTTGCATCATAAATTGAATTTTTTTAAAAGGCAAAATACTTAACAATGAAAAAATTAATACTAAGTTTTCTCAAATAGTAATTTCTTAAACACTAGGCAAATACTACACGCCTTAAATTTGTGATTTTTTTTTATGAATTTTTTTTTTACCAAACCAGTTCTAGTTTTGAATATAGATTAGGTCGATAACTGAATCTACAATACATTACAAAAATTCAGATGTCCTCAATTATATTGCTTTGGCTGACCCTCAGTAGCATTTCAAAAAGGGCATTGACAACAAAATGGTCAATTAGGACTTAGGAGTGAACCTAGAAGCAATAACTTAACGATTGAAATACTATTTGTTAATTAAAAATATTAAATTTTTAATTAAAAAATTTTAGTTAAAAATATTATTATGAAATATTAAAAAAATGAAAACACAGAAAGAAAGCATAAATGTATGTTGGAAGATGGGGAGGTTCGAAGACATAGGCACTTTAGAGCGCGGTTTATTGGCAAACAAAGCACAATTATTTTACAAAACTTTATTCTACTAAAGTAAAATAAGTGCTCTAAATTTGTTTTTCTTTTTTGGGGCTTACATTGATGATGTTTAACTTCTAAAGGACCAAGCCCATTTCCTCTCAAACAACAATCAAAACAATCAATTATGGTCATTTTAATTAGATGATAATTTAATACTACTTTTCAAATCTTCGGCTGTAGCCTATAGGATCTTGCAATAGATTTATGTAAAACCTCGTGGTAAATGTCTCATAACATTTGACAATACGGATTGAAAGATGTGAGCATTTAAAAAAGGAGATAAACATTTCTTAGGCCCTCCTCCAAAAGTTTAGATGCATTTGACTTAATGTCATGAAAAGAATTTGCACTATAGATGCTTAAGGTTTTTAATTCAATGTATTGAACAACATGTTTAGAATATCTCCACAAATTTTCATAGGCAAAAAAGACATGGAACATACCATATGAAGTCGTGCATTGCATACATGTTCACAAAATTCATCATACATTGAGCATTTTTGCAAGTACAAATTTTAAAGATATTTTTAGAAAAACTAAATTTGAATGGTATATTGGAAGATTTTAGCTTAAAACACATTTATTCAAAAAAAAAAACATAAAAACATAAAATCTCTCATTCATTATATTCCAATTAGAAGGTTAGTGTATTCATTCAAAATCTTAAAAACCATAAGCAAGCTAAAATAAAGGACAGCTTGCCATAACTTTCTCAAAACTTGTTCAAATTGAGCAAATGAGATTGTTCGTGGCATCTACATTTTTTTTAAATGTCAAAAAACATCTCATATGCCCAATTCAGACAGTTTTTGAGAAAGTTATGGGCCTCCAAAGGTTTGCACCCCTTTGAATATGGTGTTCTAGTGCATGGGTGGCACCAATTACAATGTGCTGCCCTCCAAAAAGTCAACACACTGTTTTTCTTGCCTAGGTTGCCCCTTGAACAAAAGAATTGACTTATCAATCAATAACTTCTTTGTATAGCACTCAAAATGTATAAAATTACTTTGCCTGAAAGCTACTTTTGACATGCATTGTAATTTTTGGGATAAAATTAGTCAAAACTCTATTTATAGCAGCCTGCCCAAAAAGTTATGTTGCCAAAAATGATGTTTGGTCCTTTAGGGGTTAATCACTTGATATTAATGAATGACATGAAAGTTTTAGTTTGCAAGCAATTTTGAATCCTTTTTCAAAAAAAAAATGAACATTATTAATGAATTTATTTTCAATTATTTTAGGAAATAATTGAACTGAAACGAGAAAATTGTTTTGAATTGTTGGGATTGAAATTTTTTAAATGGATTATTAAAGATTGAGTATTTTTTTAAAATTTATTAACCTCTCGGTGCTTTCTATCTTTTTTTCTACATGTTTAACAACTTGAAACATTTTGAACATTTTTGGGCATGTAACTAACTTCCATGGAAGTGATATTTTGAAGTAGCATAACCAATACAAACAATTCTAAGTGTAGATATGTTTATGTACATTGCATCTGCCCAAAATTTCAGGGGTGGAAAATTTTTTTTACTATATTGAACCTTAAGATCTTGCCAACCAAAATGTTAGTGCTTAAAATTGTTGGGTGGATGAGTAGTAAAGGCAATATCTTAAGGTCAGAATATCAAAAAGCCCTATCAAATCATGTCCTTACCTTAATTTTAGCACAAGTATATTTTGAGGCCAATTTGACCTCATGAACTCCTTGGTCATTTAGGACTAAATGCACGGATATGGCAGAAATTGATTAGATTGCAAAGCAAGAAATTGAGAAAAGAATAGGCTAAAATTAGTTCACCAATGAGAATAATTCAATTTAATCCTTATCCAAAAGGTCACATTCTAGATTATTATAATGGAGAATTGACTAGAATACGTAAGACTTCTTTAGACGAGCAGCACTGTACTGCTTCAATTCAACTTCAGTACTAAGTAGCTGAGCGGGAAACCATGATCTGTATCACGTCATGTCTTTGAGGCTGCTGAGGGCAACCAGCCTCTCATTTAGCCCCACATTGCCTCTGGTTTAGCCCCCAAACAACACTTTAGCCCTTGGATCCTTCATGTGTGTTTTTCGGTTACAAGAGGAAAAGATTGTGCATTGGGGAGCAAAATTTGATGAAACAGTTAGACAAGTGTGGGTCATGATGGAGGAGTATATAAGGACTCGCTATGATAAAGACTGCACTAACCTCAGGTGAGCTCCATGTTTTGATTTACTAAGTCTTATACTCGTTCTTATTTGACAAACAATCCTAGAACTCGGTGTGCGTGATCAGGCTTCTCTTGCAAGCTCATGTTTTGAATCTTCCAGCTCAGATATGTACCTCTTTAACTAGGATCTTTGTGCAAGTTTCTGTACAACGAGCTATTGCAAGCTTTAAATTTTTATCTTTTAAATATTAAGAAACAAGGTTGTATGAAAATGTTCCTAGAAGAATTTAGTAGTCACAACATTTTCAGTTGCAAATAGTGTGATGCTAGGTCATTATTGCTCATTCACGTAATCACCAAATTTATCGTCCTCACGTAATCTCAAGATATGCTATACACATTTATTGCATCCAAGGCTTCGATGGAAGAGTTTGGAGATGAAAAGGAGCTTTCTACCTCCGAGAACGGCTCTTTCATGCTACAACTGGTCGAGGTTTTCCTCACCGTTACCTCTTCAAATTGTAGATAAGAAAAATGAATACTGTAGTGTTGTCAACCTACGAAAGGTCACGATTGGCTAACTGGTTTTAAAGGCTGATGCGTCCACATGGTAATTACGAGCTTGTCTGCTCAGTGTCTTGTTTTTTATTCATTGTTTGCAAAACCAAGCAAGTACAGAGGATAGGTCAATGACTCACCAAATGTGCTTATTTTGTTGAAGTGCTTGTGTAAGTTCATTTGACTCCTGTGGAATTACATAATAGCTCATTGACTTGTTGGAGATATGTTATCAACTCCAGTAAACAAGCTCGAAAGTGCCACATGTCCTCAAATACAAACGTCATCTGATTAATTACTATCTCTCAAGCATGTACTAATGGAATTCCACATTCAGGATGACACGGGACAGAACGTCTTTACAAACAAACGCGCAACGTTCAGATAGAGTCAACAAATATATTTGTTCAATTTCGGAGGAGGCTCAACAGGGCTCCAACGTGGGCAACTTGCTGAAGTCGTCCGAATCGAAGACTGACTTGGACTGCCACAGCGTTAATGTGAGTAATTCTTGTGAAAGCGTATTTGCAGGCAATTAACCTGATTTTACAATTAAGTTTGGAAATAAACTAAGGGGATAGGGTGAAGTTGCACAGCCCTTTCTTAGTCCAGGATTTTAGCAACAACAAAAAAATTCAAAAAAATAAAAATAAAATCACCGCGCTGCGCTGCCTCGCTTCGGTGTCCCGCCGCGGCCTCACCTCGCCTCACCGCACCGATTCTTCCCAAGCCCCGCCGTCGTCGATCTGCTCATGCGCTCTCTCTCTACTGGCTCGGGCTCCTCCTGCTGGCCGACTCGCCCTCCTCTTCTCCGTCTACTCTCAGGTTCACCCTACCCTCTGGCCTGAGTTGCTGATTGAGATCTAAACTATTCTCATTGGCTTCTCAGTCGTTTCTCCTTCTTGATGGGATTCTTAGAACAAGCGATAAAGATGGGCTTCAGAATGTCACTGTACACATCTTTCATTCTGTCTGCTTCTGCAAGCATGGTGCTCCGCGTGCCCTTCATGTAGCCTTCTCGGCCCTCCTCCATCGCTGCAAGCTCCTTGATGGCCTGGGGAAGGCATGCCCAGCTCTCAACCATGCTTTTCACACCCTGTGAAGCAAAGACGGTATTCAGGAAGAGGTGAAGAAAACGGCTTGAAGATGATAGAGTTATTTGTAAAGTGAGGCGAAGATACCATGAGATTCGACCTCATTTTCTCGTTCAAATCTGCCCTACACAGCTCTCAATAATCGAAAGGGAAAAAGGCGGCTAAGATTCATGCATGGTACCACATGACCTCAAAGGCGGCTAAAACTACTTCTGACTTGTGTTAAGAGACCACGACGCTCTTCTATACTTGTGTTAAGAGACCACGACGCTCTTCTATACTTAGTAAGAATGTCAGGTGAGACCACCACGCTCTTCCATTTTTCTGATAGCTATGAAGAGTGAGGAAAGAGTAGTATTAAAATCAAAAGAGGAGTATCTTGTTGAAACGTTAGTTAACTTTCCAAATGAGTCTAATGCACCGAGGAATATCTAATACCTCCCACTTTCAAGTCATTCACTGACAAACCTGTTATAGTCATGGGCCCTATATTCACTGCAAACATGGAAAAAAAAGAAGGGAGCGATTTAGTTGATGAAAACAAGTCGACAGCATAAATAACCAGTCAGATCAGAAAGCTAAAAAGTCTCATTATCACAGAAAAAGAGTAGAAATAAAAGAATGGAAGAACGTGGAGGCCGACCAACTGCATCTCGGCCCACCAACGATGGCATGAACTTTTGGATGTGCTCCTCGGCTTCAGTGTCTACTTTCAACGTCTCACACTCGAAGGTGATGATGGGAGAAGCGTCGCCAGATCTGTGATGTCTATTGGCCTCCTCCACCACCTCCTCGTCCCACCTGACAAACATGTGACAAGACATTTCTAATTGCATGTGCGATGTGTATATCAACCAAAAGTACTCCCACAAAACTGTACAAAAGGGGTTGGTCATCGCCATCTTCTTCTACATGAACGTCGTGGTGTGTTACTCGAAATGATGTACTTTTAGAAAATATATACATACCCATGAAGGTCACATGTGGTAGAGAGACGAGCTGCGTCTTCTCCTTTGCGCTCCACCACAACTGTAGTTTCCTTCTTTGTCGGAATCCAACATGTCCCAAACGCCTTTCTGTTCAGATACATCATGTTGCTAACGAAAATCCAGCACTGATGAAAAATTAAACCCTAAACCTTAGTAAAAGGAGTTCCCTAAACCCTGAATCCTAGTATAAGGATAAGGAACAACCTTGAAATTGATGACTGTGAGATTGAGTAATCGATAGTCCTCGCCACGACTGCACTCCCGCTCACACGCTATCTCTGCACTTCCACAATCCCACCAAAAAAGGGTTTAGGGTTTAGGGTTTAATCACCTCTCTTATCACAAAACCGATAACTAGCAATAGTAACCCTAAACTCCGATTCTGGGTACAAGAGAAAACAATTGCAGGAAAGTGACGTTAGGTTTAGGGTGTTAGGGTTTGCCTGTGCCAAACAAGCCAAAGCAGGCCGAGGAGGCGGTGTGCAAGAAGTGGCCGGACAGGGAGCCAGACGGGAACAGAGCGATGGAAGCAACGCCGTTCAACACCTCCTCCTCCTTCTCATGGGTCTCCTCAATCTCTCCCTTCGTTTCCCCTTCTGCATCCTCGTCTTCTTTCGACTGCTCTTCCTTCCGTTGCGTCTTCCCTGTCCGTCTCCATCCTTCTTCTTCCGCCTCCATTACAACGCTCTCCCAAACAATAACTTCACAGGAGAGAAAGGCGACTTGTATCTCACTCTGAGAGAGAGCTGAAACTAGTTTTGTCGTGAGTTTAGAGACCACCAAGCTTGGGAACAGCTGAATCATGAGAATGGTTGAGGTATATGCAAAAATAGCATGCATAGAGATGAATATTATGTGGCGAGTGGACGAGGGAAATGCATTGCAAAACTTGAGAGGCGTACACATTAGGAAAAAGGGGGAGGAAAACTAGGTGTAAGCTATTGATCTCACAACTGGAAACATCTCCTCGTGCTCCCACGCCTCCCCTCGGTGCTCCCCTTGCTGTTGCTGAGCACCCCGCGCGCCTGCTGCCTGGCTCTGCTCCGATTCCTCCCGCACGCTTCCTCGTTGCTGCACGCCCCGATTGCGTTCTGATCATACTCCAATCCCCTCGCCGAAGCTTCTCCTTCCTCACTCCCCGTTCTGATGTTCTTCCTCTCTGGCTGATCTCATGCTCCGTTTCGTGATTCCTCCTTGCTCGCCGACACCGCGAGCAATTGACTCTTTTAAATTGAAAAAATTGGTCACCAGTAATCTTTACAAGAACACAGACCATCTTTGAAGTGATGGAATCGATTTGCATCCCTAACCACAATCTCTCTTCTAGTCACCTTTGAGATAAGTTTTGTTGCTGTATGACAATCTGAACACACCCGAAGGTTCTTGAAGACACGAATGATTTTACTACTAGGTACGTAGATGAGGCCATATGTAACAGCCAGCCTCTCGCTATGAGAGCACAAAGCAAATTCTTTATCCTTGTCGTCAATATTACGCAACACGAGCTGGGTATTAGGAAGATAACCTTCGGCCTTGATTTTCTGAGTTAATCTGCTCAACTCAGCATATATCTCCTTCTCATGTGGATGAGATGTATCCCCTACAACAAACTCATGGATCTTGCTATCCACTGCAATCCAGCTACGCCCTGGTTCCTTGTGTATACCTCTCTCCTGCATCATTGTGCGCACTGAGGAGACCTCTTCCCACTTGCCAGCAGCAGCATAGATGTTGGAGAGGAGCACATACGAGGAGGCCTCCATGGGTTTCAACTTCATCAGCTCTTTCGCCGCAAGCTCACCCAACTCCACGTTACGATACGTTCTACAAGCACCAAGCAACGCTCCCCAAGTTACTTCATCTGGTTCAACTGGCATGTTATCAATCAAGAGTTTGGCTTCCTCCAAGTGCCCTGCTCGCCCAAGAAGATCCACCATGCAATTATAATGAATAACATCTGGTTCAATGCCAAAGCCTTGGGCCATAACCATAAATAACTGGCGGCCTTCATCAACAAGGCCCGCATGACTACATGCAGACAAGACTGTTGCAAGTGAAATCCCATCAGGTTTGACACCATCTGCAATCATTTTCCTGAAGACTTCCAGAGCTTCATACCCACATCCATGCTGTGCAAGTCCACCAATCATGGCTGTCCATGAGTATACATCCCGATCCTCCATTCTGTCAAAAACGAGTCGGGCATCATCAATGCTGCCACTCTTTGCATACATGTGAACAATTGCATTGCCCAAACGCAAATCCGACACCAGTCCTACTTCTACAATATGGCTATGAACCTCCTTCACCCACTCCAAAGACCCCGCGCTTGAGCATGCATTCAAAATGCTCAGAAAAGTGATTGCATTTGGTTCAAAGCCTTTCTGTTTCATCTGGAGAAGAAGTCGATACGCTTCCTCACCACAACCACTTTCTGCATATGCGCCAATCAACACAGTCCACGTGATGACATCGTGTTCCTTCATCTTGTCAAAGACTTGTTGGGCATCACTAATGCTGCCACTCTTTGCATACATGTGTACAAGTGCATTGCCCAAACGCAAATCCGACACAAGTCCTGCTTCCAATGCATGGCTATGAACCTCCTTCACCCACTCCAAAGCCCCCGTACTTGCAGATGCATTCAACATGCTCACAAAAGTGATTGCATCTGGTTTGAATCCATCCTGTTTCATCTGGAGAAGAAGTCGATACGCCTCCTCACCACAACCACTTTCTGCATATGCGCCAATCAGCACAGTCCACGTGATGACATCACGTTCCTTCATCTTGTCAAAGACTTGTTGGGCATCACTAATGCTGCCACTCTTTGCATACATGTGTACAAGTGCATTGCCCAAACGCAAATCCGACACAAGTCCTGCTTCCAATGCATGGCTATGAACCTCCTTCACCCACTCCAAAGCCCCCACACTTGCAGATGCATTCAAGATGCTCAGAAAAGTGATTGCATTTGGTTTGAATCCTTCCTGTTTCATCTGAAGAAACAATCGATATGCCTCCTCACCACAACCACTTCCTGCATATGCGCCAATCAGCACATTCCACGTAATCACATCGCGGCTTGTCAACCTATCAAATGTTTTCCTCGCCTCCTTTATGCACCCAGATTTTGCATACATTTGAACCAGTGCAGTCCCTACACGCACACTTGATTCGAAGCCAGAACGCCTGATGCAATCATGGACCTCTTTACCCCATTCCAGAGTGGACGGGCTGCCACATGCCTTCAAGATGCTCACATATGATACCTCATTTGGCTGGGCCCCTTCTTGGCGCATTTTATTGAAAAGTTCCATTGCATCTTCACCATGATTGTGTTGAGCATAACCTCCAATCATGACGTTCCAACTAATAACATCCTTCTTCACCAGTTCATCAAATACCCTTCGTGCATCCAGCAATCTCCCGCATCTAATATACACCATCAATAGGTTGCTTGCCACATGTACATTTTGGTCCATTTTACTCTGCACGATGAAGTTATGAACTTGCTTGGCCGCAATAAGGTCTTTTTGCTTCAAGCACCGCTTTAGAACTTCAACATACATGTATGAGTCTACAAAAATGCCTTGTTGTAGACAATTCTTCAAAACAACCAGTGCTTCACTTGTGGTTCTTGCACTTTGCATGTGTGTGTTACCACTACCGCCCTGTCCAATTCGTACATTGCCATTGGATAACCTGAATCATTGATACATTTTGTATAAGAGAAACCTTCATAAACTGAAAAACTGTAATCAAATTTTTCAATGTACACATACTTGGGATGCATCATTGCAACCTATCTAAAAAATCCATCACAATGTAGTGCCCAATCCTAACAAACACTTAGCCAGTGAATATCATGAAACAAAGAGAAACGAACAGAAGACAAGTGTGTGTTCCTTTGAAAACCAATTCCTCTAACTGACTGAAATCATAAAACTCAAGCCGCAACTACATTGATAAAATAAACTTCGAAAAATGATATTGACATCCACCTTCAATTTGTCGGCTTCAACGACAACAAAAGTATGTACTTATGGTGAGAAACATTAAAAAATCAACTCACTTGTAAAAATTACATGCTCATACCAGTACCTAGTTGAGTGTGCAGTGGCTTGACAATCACTGCTTTGACGTTGTTGAGTCTCCAATTTGAGCATTACCTTCACCCACGGTGGAGTTGACCAATCATTTATCCAAAGTGCTTTCCTTGTCACTTTATGTTTGAAGTCAGGTGATTTGAGATACCTCTGTACGCACCAAAGCCAACTGTCAAATGAGAAATATCCTCCTCACTGTTTATCAACAACTTTCTAACATCATTAAAACAAATTGGCATACCCTATCAACTCGGTTGTCCCACCACTGCGAACGATCCGCAAAATACTCCTCCCAAACTTGACCAATCGTATGTGCTTCTTTGCCTGCATCTACAAGAACATACATATTTCATCCATGTCAGTCACGTTCCTTCCTTATGGGAGAGACACCCTAAACCCTAAACCTTGAACCGACCTGATCCACTCGTACTCCAAACTGATGATGATGATGAACACCTCACTCCTATGCTGCTGCATGCTCCATGGGAAGATGAGAGTGTCAAGGAAGAGGGGTGGAGAAGCCATGGATACTTGAAGAGCACAGGGAACTTTGGTCGCGTTACTGCAAGGTGAAACCAGCAAGCCCATAGTTAGACGATAAATTTAATTTTTTTATAAATTCATTCAGCTTGTAAATTGAAAAATCCAAAGCATTCATTCAGCTACTTGAAATGGAAAAAATAAAATGATAAAAAACTTGAAATCTCCAATTTTTATGTTGAAATGAAGAAGTTTTATGTAGAGTAAATCACTAAACTCCAGTAACTATTTGGAGCAAGGAAAAAGTAGTATAATAAATAAAAAGAGGGGGCATACTGAAATTACTTCACAAAATAACATCACTAGTATTTACTAAACCTACTTTTCCTAGTAGTTACAAACTTTGGCTGACTTTACAAAAATTGGTATCAAATGTCAGATTAGATACCATGAGCATCAATCCCAACACTGACCTGAATAGATGCCATTAGAGTTGTCAAGAACACCTAAGCTCAGTCGACATTTCTTCACTGCCAGACAAGACAATCCTTGAAGGCCTTTCAATTGTCCCATCTGCATGAAACAATTAATAACACTTGGTTCCTTTGATGACACAATCAGGAGAGCAGAGAAGCCCAAGCCGCAATAAAAACAAAGCCTCACAAGGGGACAGGCTTTGACAGCTTGTGATCCTCGTTCAGTGCCACAACGTAGCACCTGCACAATCAAAGATTGAATCAAAACATTAGATGTCAAACACAAGAAAAAAGTACAACTTGTTATTGTGTTCAACTTAAGTAAGCTGGCCATTTAGAGCAATTACAACTATGAGAATCTGATTGATCAGCAACTACACAACCAGAAAACCAACTACCTAGTTTGAAAAAAGGCCCACTTCAAACAATTGATCTCGTGATGAATGTTAGAATTTTACAACGAGGGAGGTAGAATGAGATACTGGACCTGAGTTGGCTTCTTCAATAACCCTTGATGGAAGAACGAACAGGAAGTAACCCCTGCACTTGGCCCTCAATGCTCTAGGATGACTTGTCAGAACAGCCTGCACATAGCCCACTCAGCTGAATATGCCGCAGTCAGGAACCCTAATTTAGTGTTGTAACCCTAATTCTGCACAATGAATCAAACCAAAGGCAGGCAGGAAGGAATGGATCGACTCAGGAAGGCAGAGGGACAGAGACTAACGAGTGGGCAGCACCGGCTGGAGGGTGGGGCAGATGCACAGCCTGTGTATCAAGCGCAGAACGTCCTCGTTGCCCGTGGCGAGGAAGAGTCGAAGGACGTGGTCTTGCGCGCCGCCAACGTGTTGCGGAAGAGGTGCAGGACGACGTGGTCGGGCACGGCGGAGAGGTTGGACAGGCAGTGGATGTGCAACAATTCAAAAACCTAAGGGTTGAAAATCAATATGAAATCAAGAAGCTACAGATCAAGAGCACTAGATCCTAAAAACATGCTGCTTACTACGAACGTTTAAAGAGCAGGCGCACAGTTGTCTTTGATCGACTCTAAGAAAGTAGGAATATAACCTTCAACCCAACTGATTACCATCGAATCGCATTTCCAAAAACGTAAATACTGAACCTTCATGTCACCACTAAGAATGAAAATCAAAACAAAACAAAACGTACATAAAGACATTCAAAAACTTTCCAAACACCTGATACATTTTACGTATACAAAGTATTTTAAGAAACTCCACACTTGCAGAATAAGTCATACCTTCCTCAACGAAAAGAAATCGATCCCAAAATGTGCCAGATGGTCTGCCAGAAAAGGATCGTCTACAGTGTCGTCCTCGGCATAACAATAAACGTCTGCAACACATATTGAAAAACTCAGATTCATTCTTATACTTTATATCCAGCGCCATTACCTCCAACAGAAGCACGCTTCCCAGATTCATATCCTGATAATCGTCATGCCTTCACTCTATCAACTCAAAGATGCAGATTTTGCGTGTCCGACAATAGAGCGTTTTCACGAGAAATCAAGAGAGATGGAATTACCGCTACATTCTCGTCGCCCACCTGGCGCCGGGAGCCGGCATGCCGCGCTCCCGCTCCTTCTTCGCCTGCGCCACTCTCCAAGGCAACGTCATCGTCGCGGGCGGCCACGACGCGGAGAAGAACGCGCTCCGAAACGCGGACATCTACAACGCGAGGGACGACAGCTGGAGCGCCCTCCCGGACATGGCCATCGCCCGCGATAAGTGCACAAGCGTCGTCCTCAACGACAAGCTCGTGGTGCTCGGGGGATACACGACCTCCTTGCAAGCCCAGTTCCGGAGCGACTCCGAAACCTTCAACGCGGAGCGCAACTCGTGGATCCTGCAACCGATCCACTCCGACTCCAAATCCTCTCTCACTTCGTCGCCGTGGCCGAGAAGCTCTTCGCCTTCCGCTGACCCTAAACCACTGGAAAGATACCCTAAACCAGTGGTCCGGAAAATTTTCCACTGCTTCCACAATTCTGATGGTCGGTTCAAGTGTGGCCTTTTTGGCATTCCATACAAGTGTGGCATTCCATAAGCACGGCCATGGGCAGGGTCAAGTGCACACGGATGATCGACCACTTTCAAGTCTTTCACTCAATCCCAGTGACCCCTGTCCTGAGAGCACACTTTGTAGTTGATCTCCACAAAGCGGGAGCTGCTGCATGCGGAGCCGGACATAAGCACTCACTTGTGACTTTAAATTGTCTCGGACCACTCAATCCAACCGAAACTGAACTTCCTGACGGGTTTTTCAAGGACCCCCGAACCTCACCTGCAAACTAATTTTGTCTCAGTATCGCAGTCTGCACTCAAAAAAATTAAAATTAAATCTAAAAATGTTGACATGTTCATACCAATATGTACAAGCCCAATTGCCAAAGGTCCGAATTCACGTCCGGCCAGGAGACACACAAGCATGAAAAATTACAAAACTTTACCTCTCTGTGAATGCCATCCGGCTTCTCTGTGAATGCCATCCGACTAGACCATATCACGAGCATTCAAGAACCCAACAAACTCTCACAAAAATTGAACGTAAATTTCACATGACGTAAGATGAATAGGGCAAGGGCGAGGGACAAGGGCTAGCTTATGGGCAAATGGGCTCTGAACAGGGTTCAACCCTAAACCATCCTGAGAGGGGAAGCAAGCGAGGTGAGCTTGCTTGGGGAGGCCAGGCCCTACCCAATTTTAGTCACCGATTATGCTAATTCTGCATAGTTGATTTTGTTCTATGTGTAGAGTACTATGTTGAAGTTCTTATTTTGTCCTAGACCAAATTCTCAGTGCTTGGCAAGGATTCGAGCCCGACAGTATAAAGGCGACGAGATAGGTAACCAAGATGTCATTCGTCCGGCACTTATTCATCTATGCAACTTGTTATTATCACAATTACACTACGGATTTTGAAAAAAAAAAAAAGTGATATCATCAAGGGTGATAGGGATATCAACAAGGAAGTTTTGAACTCAGAAAATTGATTTTAGGATATTGGGTGACAATATCAAGGTGTTTTGGCAACAAGTGTGATATTATCAAGGCTACATTGTATTGTAAACCTCCAGTGGACAAGAGTCTCACTTTAAGCATTTGTAATGGATGGCTTCTTCCTACAGTGCAAATTGAAATGATTCAATGAAATTTAGTAAAATTTAAAACTTTTTTATTATTCCATAGTAGGATTGTGTATATATATATTAACAATAGATGAACTATTTGATAATGTTGTGTACCAAATGTCATTCTATCTTCCATCATAAACTTATTAAAAGAACCTAATGAAAAATACTATGTTTCCCGCACAATGTATTTTTATAACACATTTTGTAATTACATGTACAAATTATGCAATCAACTTTTCAACTTTTAAATTATGCAATATGACAATTCTCAAATTTTGTTAGTACCAAAAAATTCCATTCATGCTCATTCCTGAGAAAAGTTCTTCAAAATCTGTGTCTGTGCATGAAAATCTGAGAAAGTGTAAAAACAGGTTTGAAATAAAAACCACTTCTCTTTCAGATATATTACAGCTGACATTTGTCATGTGATTTACAAACCTGGCCCCAAAAATACTGGAAACAAGAGTAGTGTTCCATGACTGCTAAATGTACCAGGTTGTTCTGTGTTGCCCCCTCACTCTTAAGCCTAAGAAAAATCATCCGCGGGATTACAGGGCCCTTCCCCTGCTCTGTACTAAGCGGAGGGTCCGCAAAAATCAGTATCCTGCTCTTCGGTGATACTTCATGTCTTCACTCCTCCGGTTATTTCCCTGGTCAAATTACAGGCAACTCGCAAATCATACCACTACTTCTACAACTTGGTCACCATGCTACTACTCGTACCTTGAGAAGTGGAGGTGGATGAAGACGACGTGGGCTGAGGACGGTCATCTTGCGATGATTGGGCCCTCTTCTCCTCTTCCATCTTCTTGTGCTCGTCCACCTTGGCCTTCGGAAACGAATCCTGCAATATGCCCTTCAGCTCCGCGAAGTGCTTCTTTTTCAGCAGCTGCTCCTCGATGTTGCCCCCATCATTGGCCTCCACGGGGACGTCATCGTGAAAGTACTTGTCCACAACTTCTGAGTAGCAAGGAAAACATCTCCGTCCCATTTCAACTACAGTCAACCAACGCAACCAAATCAGTGGACAAGAAAGTACTTGGATGCTTTTGAGTCCTCCTATAACAGCTCGAAATCAGCTCACAGGAGAGATGAATGCCGTTGTATCTCAAAGACGGGTATAATTGCTTCAGTTACGAGTTTAAAGACCATCAAGCTCTTCGTGAGGATCCTACTAGAAAGACCACCACACTGTTCTATATCTTGTTTATTTAGCAACTATATAGAGGGAACAAATATTGCTGAAAAGAGGGTGTGCATTATTTTAACTCCGTGGGACTATACAAGGAACCTGTATAAAATTTTCCCCAGAACTGGAGAACTATCAAGCTTGAGAGGAGAAGGAACTCACCAGCTTTCCGAAGGGCATCACACCTCTCTCGCAACAACTTCAAATGGGCTTCTTTGGACTCCTCTCCTCCATCCACTAAGTTGAGGTCTACAAAAGGTCCTTTCCTCTTCCTACTACCAATTCCTGATCCGGCATAGCTTGGGTGCATTCCTGTAAAATTAGCGAACGTATCCAGGTGGGAGATTCCCATGATAATATCCGCCTCTCGAGGGTACAGCAACCTCGCCAACGCCACTGAAACACACAGCAAACACTGCCCCGTTAACAACGATGATGCCACGAAGTTCTGGTATCTCTTTGAGCAGACAGCAGCACCTTAGTACCTCGATTCTCGAGATACACCAACTGCTCCATGAGCTCCTCCTCGGTGGACGGCACTGAGAGCATAGCTGCAGCAGACATTGGGACGGGCAGCTGCTGCGTGAGTTTCTTTTCAGCTTGCTCCAGGAGAGCTATGCAGATGCGTTCGTTTTGACCGTCTTCACTCTCCTCACTTGTTTTCTTCGCCAGCCGCCTCGCGATGTCAAGAGCCGTTTGATTCTCCCCCGTCGGAACCTTCACCTGTGCACCCTTCTCGAGGAGATTCGCAATCATCTTTGGCTCGCTCCTCCAAGTCGCCACATGAAGCGCCGTCATATTCCTTTCATTCCGTAGATTTATATCTAAAGAAGAGGAAGTAGAGTTCGTTTTTGATTATTATACAGAAGATTGGAATAGTGAAAAAACTCTCTGCAAGTTGCCGTACCTGCAATACTCAGATCCAGCAAATGGGCCAGTGTTCCTGGATGGCAGTACGCGGCAGCATATTGAAGTCCGTGCGCTCCATCCAAACATAATTTCTTCTCGTCCACCAGCATCCGCACCAATTCCACATCATCCGAGTCAAGTGCCCTACAGTTCAACAAACATTCAGTCGATACAAAAGAAAACAACAGAGAGATCATCCGGCAAAAGACGTAGTACCTATGTATTCGTTTGCATTGCATCTCCTGTAACGGAGAGAGATGAGAATCATAATGATTTCCCAGCTCCGCTCGCATTTTCTTCACTCGCTCCAGGGTGACTCCCGAGAACAGCTTCTCGAGTGTGAGATTATTCAGCGTCTTGGACGCTAACGATGTCAAGTACGCCGATTGCAACCGGGTGCATTCCGCGGTAGAAGGCGACTGGTGGATCCACAGCATATCGTCCACCTGAAGCTTCCCAACGTAATCAACGAGATGTTGCTGCACAAAACAAAACATCACCACGACATCAACAAAAAAACACACACAGCCACATCACCGAAACCCTAAAAAACACCACCATGTACCTCCGCGATGGCCACGACTTCCGGCAGGTCGAACAGCTGCGCGGCGCACAGAACCTCCAGCACGTAGTCGAGGGCCGGGCGGCACGTCAAGTGTGAGCACGACCCATCGTAGCACGGCACCGCGACCGGCCACGGCTCCACTTTCGCCCCGTACACGAACCCCAGGACCGCCAGAAATGCGTCCAGCCCAATCCGCCCGCCGCGCGGCACAATCGACTCGAGCGCGAGCTCTGGCACCTTCAAATCCCCGCTAGACGACTGCTCGATCTCCTTGAGCGCCTTGCGCAGCCCGGGGCACCGCGCCGCCAGAATGCACCTGTGCACCGGGAATCTCCGCCCCTCCACCACCACCGCCGCGTCGCTGTAATCCTCCTCCGCCGTCTCCCCTAGCAACAAAGCCTCCAGATCAGCCCCCAGCTTCTCCAGCGCCCGCACACTCCGCGGCTGCGACAGCCTCAAGTCCTCCATCGCCCCACCTCGATCCCACTCCCTAGACCACTCTAACACTCATCATGGCGATCTCAACATGCTACGCGGGCAGAATCGTAACATCATCTCCATTCTGATAGTACTGGAAAGGGGACGAGGATCCTGGAATGACGGACGGTGCGAGCTCCTGTCGACGCTCCCGCTGACTATCCCGTTGACGTTGCGGCTCCAGCTGCGTCATCGCATTCGTCTACTTGCTGCGATGTCAATCATCAGCGATCATCGTCGCGCGAGACAAGGATCACCGCGCCGCGGCGGTGACGTCGATCCCAACATCGCACGTCCGCCGGCAGACCGACGTGACGACGTGGAGATCCGCGGCGTAGCGCCGGCCGCCAGACGTTCTCGTTCCCCGTTCCTGCTCCAGACGCCCGCCGTTCCCCGATCTTGTTCCCGTCGTCGCCTGTTCCACCCCACTAATCTAAGGTGAACCCCCCACTAACTGACAAGTTAAGCAATGTGCATATCTGGAGAGCAAAGAAAAATAATATTATTTTATAGTGATAGCGTAGAAAATTGCAATTCGAATTCAAGTGATTTCATGTTTTTCCGATGAAAATTGGATTAGTTATGAATTTTCAAAGTGTGTTGTCATGTTTAGTGGGTGGCCACCACTAGGTACCATAAGCAACGACCAAAAGCAGGGGTCTTGACTAATAGGAAATCTTCATTTGGATGGGTGAATGGGTGGTAATGGGATGGAAGTGGGTTGGATATACCCCAATTTTATAAGCGATGGTCATGGAATTTGGTTGGTTATGGGGGGCTTACCTTATGTCTTGTGGATATAGACTTTGGGGGGTTTGACACTTGGACCATGGAGGGAACTCCATTGAGGACCAAGTTGCGGAGTTTTGGAGTCGGAAAATAAATATTAAATTATTTAATTTACAGAGTTTGGGTTGTTGTAGTGTGAAAGCCCAAGGTGAGAAACTATTTTGGCAAATCCCAAGTCAATTTTTACTTCTTAAAGGTCCTTATCTGTCAAATTTTCCTCTCTTACTTTCTTTGGTCATGAAGCCTTTGAGAGAACACATTTTTTATTTTATTTTTTAAATCAAAAGAATAGTCAAAATGCTCGTTACACAAAAGAATTCCAGTACAAGCACCAACACAAAAATATTCAGGTGAATAGTCGGATTAAAAATTTGAGGTACTAAAACTTAAGTGAAAAAAATTGGATACGATTTGTAAGGTAAATTATGGTTTTAATCTAACGGTTGAGATCTTGTCAAATTTTGAAACTCCCTTGAGAGGTGGAACATTGAATATTCAATACACACTTTTTTTTAGATCAAACTAGCAATTGGCGCTTGCTTTGCAACGCATATGTCCAACCATTCTAATGTAGTTTTTACATTACAAACTATAAATAAAAAAGGTAACATGGTTCACTGCTCAGTTGACTACGCAATTAACTGCACGATTGACTGCAATGTTTATGTAGTTCACCGCACAGTGACTGCGTGGTTGATCGTTGTGTGGTTCACTGCGTAGATTGTGATTTTAGTAGTATGATGAATACTCATTATACACTTTTTTTTTGCCAGTCTCCTTTAGAGATCGGGCTAATTTTTCTTCTATACATGCTTCTTCCTTCCACAACCAACGTAGATTTGTAGTGGCTCTTTGCCTTGCTTCCTTGCCTTCCTCCAATTTGTATTTGGTCATTTTTGTTATTTTTTCCTTTTCATTTAACTCTTTTAAAAAATAAAAAAATCCTTTCCTCTTGAATCAAAGCTCAACATCAAAGATTGAGTTGATATACTTCACGTAATATATAATATATTTTATATTTTTATTTATTTAAAAGTTGGTTTGTTTTTGTTTTCTTCCATGAAATCAAAACTTGTCATCAATCGTGAATTTTACTCTATGTTACAAATAACAATAAATAAACAATATATTTTAATATTTGTCTTTCTCCCATATATAATTAAACCTTGTTGTCAATCATTATTTTTACTAAAGAAGCAAAGGATTAAAGGGATTAATTGATTAACAATTCTGATACTATGGACATGAATATTGAATAGTTTTGGCTTTTTCAATTATTCCACTTGTAGTTTTATATGATTTTCTTACAATATTTGAATTAAATTTTGATTATTTTGTAGAACTTAAGATTTACTCTTAATATATATATATATATATGAGTCTTTTTTTGAATTTATTCATTTCACCATGAATTGCAAAATTGCATATAACTCATTGAACTCAATAGAATATTTATCTTTTTATTCAATTTCTCCATTGGTTTATTTAGATGCTCTAATATTGTCCTCATCATGCCATTTACCTTCTACCTCATTATGATTCTACCAAGTTAAGAATGCATTTATTGTGCATTTATTATGTGTTAGTAAAGAGGAAACATGTGGAAAGAAGGGGAAAAAATCGCACCATGAATGATTGATCTTATGAGAGGAAATGTGTTTTCTATAATCCAATAAAAACAAGATGGCAATGCCTATGCAACATTGTAGGCCAAATGTTTGGCTTACTTGTCATTCAATCACTTTTTGTAAATATATATCATCTCATATTATGAGATAACCTTATGCTTTTGATTCGTACACAATCTAGACCTTCCATTCAAATTACAATGGTTTACTTGTAATTAGTAAATTATACCGATGCTTACTTTTAATACTATTTACCTATTAAATCAAAGAGGGGCAGTAAGTAGGGGCACAAAGGATGGAGGAAGGGTGGGGCAGTCCAAATCATCGATGGAAGGATGACCTAAGAAGATACCATTCACAAAAAGTCTAGAAATCCTTTTTTTTAAATACAAAAAACTCCATGTGGATGGACCTGCAAAACGACCGGCACGGTCCCGCTATGTTTTTTTTTGTGGAGTGAACAAATGCTTGAGGACCCTGACTCTTAGAAGAAGTGGATAAGATAACATGGCCCAATATTTGGTGAACAATCCCCATTTTCAAAGACTGCCCTACCATAAATTGCTTGGAAAAAAACAATAAATTGTATAAAGTTCAAGATTTCCCTATTTTTACCCAATTTTCTTCTTCTAAATTAGTGAAAAAATAATGGCAAGTTTGAACCTTTGGGATTCTCAAATATGCAAGGTTTTATGCAACAAAAAATTCCACTCCATTTTTGTAGTCATTGTCACGTTTTGTACCCCCATGTGTATGTCTACTTATTTCAACATGTTTCACTTCTCTTTTTGGCCTAGAATTTTGCAAATATATACCATGTAGGCCATAATGGTAAAGGATTTGAGTAAATTAGTGTAAAATTTCCAAGATATGTTAAGTCAAAGTGGGTTGACCTTGCCAGGCAAGAGAAAAAAAAACTTTTTCTCCCATTTCAAATGCTATAATCTTCATATTCTTGCGGTGGATTGCAACCAGAAACATATGGCATGTACAATACTCTCACACAAGTATACGTACTTTATGCTTACATACGTTTCCACAATACATTGCTACCAACTATGTTACCTTTCTGAGGAGTAAAAAATTCAATTTAATATGACATTTTTGTCACAAGATAATTTCTCTGTTGACAACATGTGGGAGAAATTTCAAGGCCAGAAGATGAATACAGAAAAGGATATTCAAAATCTACCAACATATGTAGTTGTGAGCCGTTCACAGCTGTCAACTTTGACACCCTCCCTCGAGTTGATTATTTTTAATTTACGATGATTTTTTTGGCACAAGATCACCTCTATGTCAATTTGTGACTCAAATCCACTATGATTCTTAGAACCCAAGGATCCATTTTGTAGTTGCAAGTAAGAAAAAATCTTTGTTGAGATGGCGTGTTTGCAGTTGATGTTCGTACAAGCATTCCTATTGTACTAACAACAAGTTGAGGCAGTCTCTAAGAATTCCAAATTTGTAGTTGTTAACATTTTGGAATGTCCCAAATTTAGCAGCTGGTGAGTCACAACTATGACTTTTATGTATCTATAAAGTCACAACTGTCTTCATTGTCTAGAGGAACTATTGTGAGCGTGGTGTGGTGGTAGCGCGTAAGCCCAGTGAATGGGCTCAAAAGCTTTCAATTTGTGCTAAGAGGGACCTTGCGCGCATTCTCACCCAAAATTGTCACTTATCTCTTGGAGGTATCATTGAGCAAATGAGGGTGAAGGTTTGCAAGCACACATTATCAACGTACCGTAGGTGAACCTCTAGTTCGGCACCTTAATGCCGAATAATTAATTAAAGTGAAAAAATGACATTCGGCATTCAAAATTACAATAATGATATTTTCGGCAAGAAATCAAATACTACTATATTTGGCCTGTTTTGGCACCCATGGGAATTGAACTCAAGACCTTGGGATACCGAACTCAAGTGCTTATGCATGATTGCCACGGATGAAGACTTTTCCAAGTCTTAATCCACTTTGATGTCTCTACATGTGCCAAAATCTGTAAATATGCAATTTTTACAATTTCGGCATTTTCAAAAAAACATTTTCCACTTAATTCGGCATGGGCTTTTCTAATTAATTTATGCCGGACTAGAGGTTCACCTACGGTATATTAAGATATTGGATTTTGGCAATTGAGTTGATGCAAGGAAGCCATTTTTGAGCCAGAAACACAAAGAATATAGACTAGCATTTGCTAAGGCACACAAGAGATGGACCCTATCAGATTGGCGCAACATTATGTGGACATACGAGTCATCGTTTAAAATTGGAAAGAGATCCGGACAAGTGAAGGTTTGGCGTCGAGCGTATGAAAGCTACTCATTGGATTGCATAGCCCCCACATTCAAGTCGGGCCGCACTTCCGTCATGATTTGAAGTGACTGTAGTGGCTTTGATAAGTGCTCTATTGTTGTTATGCCACTTCACAAACGCACAAGTGAAGATTTTGTGGATATTGTGTATAAAGGTCGCTTAAGTGGCTTTTATTTTTTGCATGATGAGTGTGAGAATCTTATGCTCATGGAAGATGGCGCCCCAGTGCATTGTAGTAAATACGCCGAGAGTTAGAGAGTGGCGCATCGTACGAAGAAGCTTAAGTGGCCGACAAACTTGCCAGACTTGAATCCTATAGAAAACAGATGGATGATTGTAAAAGACTCTGTACATAGTAGGCCAATACCACAAAACCAAGAAGAATTGATCACATCCATTGAACGGGCATGGGAAGGCGACTCTGACAAAATAATTGAGATATTCATTGCTAGCATGGCTAACTGTATGTGGGTTGTAATTGATGCAAAAGGTGGTAGCATAAGATGGTAGGTAGTGTATCCTAAGATACTTTCTTGTTGTACGATTTTGCAAGTTTGTTGTAAAATTTTATTTTCTGCAATAAACTTATAAAGTAAACTTCATTACCTTTCCAATGCAATTTTCCATTTGTGATTTGTAAAACTGAATCTGTAATGCCAGAATCGTAAATTACATCTCCATGTTTGTTTTCTGCCCCTGTGGATACAATAAACGTAACTCATTTGCTGGGTATTGTACATATAGAAGTCTTGTTTAAGATCGTACTGTTAGAAGTCCAAAATTTTACTTCAAATGTTGGTTTTCTTGCCTCTTTTTGAGAGTGGCAGTTTTATATTATTTTTTGATAGAAAATGCCTCGGTCCTAAGAGGTTAAACAAGTCCAACAATCTTCTCCCAAAACTTTGGTTTTCCCCATCAACAACCAAAATCTTTTATTTTCAAATTTTGATGAAAAGATCAACAAAAACTCAATTTCTATGAAGACAAAGGTTTCATTCTTTTAAAAACGATCTATGTTACATAAAAAAACATTTTTTTTTTTTGGTTAACTCCGTGTTGCTAAAAAATTTCGGTTTTATCACCAACTTAATTATTTTGAAAGAGATGATTAAAAAAGTGGAGAAGTAAAGCCCAAGTCCGAAAAAGTAGTCGCACGGGTGGCAAAGTGTAGGGTGGAGAGTGGGTCAAAATTAGAGTGGGTACGAGGAGGAAGACAAGACGACGATTCTGCCGCATTTCAGTGGCCACATGCCTTAGTAGCTTCTCGGACCGCCATTGAATCCACCCCACAAACCTAATCGCTCGGTAGAATCCACCATCCTCTCCCCAACAATTCGCCAATTTGGGTGGAGGTTTGTTTTGGGTTTTGTCGAGGTTTGGGTTTTTCCGATTGGATTGAACTGAAGAGAGTGTTCGTGGGTTTCAGGGGCTTGAGGAGATGTCTGGGTTTGGAGGAGTGATGGGTTGGGACTAGCAAAGCGAGAGGGATTCCTTGCGTTGGAGGAGGAGGAGGAGGCGTCCCTTTCGAGGTATCGATGGAGGCGAGGTTGGCCCGGACGCTGCTGCATCATCGTCTGAGTTCAGGCCGTGTTGCCAATGTGACTGCGAGGGCCATACCGCCGTGCTCGGTTCAGAACTGTGCGCACCAGGCGTTGGAGCTCAAGTGGATTTCGCATGTGGACATTGGGCGGCATGAGCAGCGGGTGGAATTCCAGGGGCAAGTGGCAAGGAGGAAGGCGCCGCCGACGAATGTAGGATGCAGCAGGTCGTTGCTGGATAATTTGGAGAGCCACTGGTTCCGCGATCAGCCCCGCTTGGGTTCGTCGCAGTTCGGGAGCTCGTCCCCTACGGCGTCGACGTCGGGGGACTTTCATCGGAAGAGGAAGTCACGGATGCGGAACTGTCGATGTGGGTCTGAGGATTCAATTCGTGAGGATGGTGGCGAAGGAGAGGTTCCGGGTAGCGCTCCAGGTTCTCAGTCGGGGACGCTGGAGTCAGAGCTCTTCTTGTACACGGTAGGGTTTTCTGTGTACTTCTCTGAGAGAGAGAGAGAGAGAGAGAGAGAGAGAGAGAGAGAGAGAGAGAGAGAGAGAGAGAGAGAGAGAGAGAGAGAGAGAGAGAGAGAGAGAGAGAGAGAGAGAGAGAGAGAGAGAGAGAGAGAGAGAGAGAGAGAGAGAGAGAGAGAGAGAGAGAGAGAGAGAGAGAGAGAGAGAGAGAGAGAGAGAGAGAGAGAGAGAGAGAGAGAGAGAGAGAGAGAGAGAGAGAGAGAGAGAGAGAGAGAGAGAGAGAGAGAGAGAGAGAGAGAGAGAGAGAGAGAGAGAGCGGGGGGGGGGGCAGCAAATTTGGTCATTTGGAGCATCTTGGTGAAAGAAGAGAGAGTCAGCAATTAATCTATGGCATGTGGATTGCAGGGCCGGATGAGAGCTTTGGAGAATTTCAGGGCGGAAGTAGCCAAGGCAGACGAAGAGATCAATCTAGTGCGAGCTGCAGTATTTGTGGCCCAGCATTTGTAAGTTGTCTATACATCTCTAATTTAATTTTGAAGTCACTCAAGTAACCTCCCTCTCTTTTTCTCATTAATATCACCTCTAAATAGTACTCAGTTAATCAGCTCAAAGGGGAGAAAGCCAGCTAATCTTCATAAGGGTCGATCTCATGCAAACTCTGTATTGACTCTCAAAGACGGCTTAACATACTTCGACTTCAGCTTAGAGCTTTCCCATTGAGTGAATCGAAGGAGAAGATTACCAACCTCTTTTCCTGATCTAACAGCTGTTTAGAGTGAGGAAAGAGTAGTCGACAGAGGTGGTTTTGAAGGGAACTCCACTATATGCTATCCAGGTACTTGAATCCTTCAAACCATTAGTTTCTACTATTGATGGGGCAGTTTGTTTGGGGCCATGATTATTCCAGGTATCCAAGAATCACTGCTGAGGAAGTGGAAGCCGAGATGGAGGAGATGGCTTCTGAACTCGAGCCTCTGCTACCACCCTCTGCTGGTGAGATTTGTTTATATGAAAAGAAGTTACCACAAATCCAGCCTTTTTTGCATGATTCTTCCCAGGAAGCCCTTTTTGCATTCAACCGTTCCATCATCTAAAGCATTGTTCCTGGTTAACATGCAGAGCGATACACAATGCGCATGATCAAAACGATCAACAAGTATCTCTACGATCGGCTTGGGTATAAGGGAGCCTCGAATTACCTTGATCCTGACAACTCATGCATAAACATGGTGCTAAAGAGGCGAGAAGGTATGGCTACTTTCCTTATGTTTTGTGTCCTTCGCTTATGTTTGGTAACATGGCTGGGTTGAGTGGTTTGCACCCCCAGTTGTAGTGCCAGTCATATGTGATTTTTAAGCCTGGCTTACATGAAATCTGCATTATTACAGTTGTCTGAGATCAACAATTTTTTAGTTTCAATCAAAGTTTGTATAAGCTATACTTACATGACTCCCATTTTCAGCCAATTAATTACATGATTCCCATTTTCAGCCAATTAATTTCAGTTTTTGTATTATTTCCTCAACTTGTGCACACTTTGGACGATGGCAGGATTGCCACTTACTATGTCATTGGTGTATATGGAACTTGCCAAGCGCGTGGGTTTGCCAATGCAAGGGGTACGGATCATTACCTGCCTTTACTTCCAGGCTATGTAGCGTAGCTTTTATCTAGTACCCTAAATGCTTGCATTTCATGGTGTAGACTTGTTTTAGCAAGTTAATACGTCTGGGGATTCATATTAGTGGTTCATTATCGATGGAAGATCTTGAAACCAACTGAGAATGCCACCTGTTAGTAATTGCAGGTGAATTTACCCGCACATTTTATGTGCCGTCCAACTGGTGATGGTCTGGAGTTTTTCATTGATGCACACGCCAATGGCAAGGCAAGTCTCAGTTGCAGTCGTTTTCTTGTTGTTTTCTTGGTAAAATTACTATCTGTTACCAGGATACTCAAGCCTGACATTTTCTTCTTTCTGTCTTGCAGGTCACTTTCCTGCAAGACGCGGAGGAGAGGCTATCTGTAGTTTATGGTATACCAGTAGAGATAAACCCGGAGTTTTTAAAGCACACAGATATTACCAACCGGGCCTTTTTGCTTCGCCTTCTATTCAACTTGAAACGTATCTACTTTGAAAGGAAAGACCCTGTCAGGTAATTCATTCCACACCCTCCCTCTAAGGAACGCCTAAGTTGTTCTGACAATAGCCTCCTCTTCACAACGCCCAGTGTCTTCCTCATCATGTCTATCCTTTCATCAAAAAGTAATTCCTAGTTTTGATGTAACGAAGCATTTGGCTGATGAATATCAGGAAGACTTTCATTCAATGACTGGCAAGTTATGATGTTTGCAGCATATATTTTTATGCTAATTTTTTATGCTCTTGTCTGCCATTTGCAGCACTCTTTGCATTATTGATTACCTCAAGATTGTGAGACCGGGTGTTATAGAAGAGGTACGACCTGAGTGATTAATTTTGGCATTTCTAAGGGAATAATTATTCGAGCAAGAAGTTGGTGAGCTTGTAGAGTTGTATGAAGCCATTTCAGTTGTGTTGACAGTTGCCTTTTGACCTTCTTTTGCACGTATTTTGCAGACCAGGGACTACGGAATATGCCTTTATCTGTTGAACCGGTTTTCAGAAGCAATACCTTGCCTTGAGGCGTATATTCAGGTAAGGACATGCCATTCAGTAGCAGGTCCTGATGTCATTTTCTTTCCCAGGTTTTGATCTCATTCAGGTACTAAACTCAAGTTAGAAGTAGATATAAGTACCTTAGCTGGTAGGAGAGGTCATGTTGTGCCATGAATCTCAACCGCCAAGTTTCTGCCTCTATTTTTTTCTACAGGAAGCACCAAGGGCAACGGATGCGGAATCTATGAGGTCGCTTTTGACAAAGATGCGGAGGGACAAAATGTCTGGTTAGTGATATTATTTTCTTGAAGTATCCAAGAAAGTAAGTTGGTGGTGGTGGAGGAACTGCAACACCACTGTACTATTCATGCACAGCTGAATCTCTCTTCTGAGTCATCTCCTGTATGTATATATTCTACTGGGCATTACACATGAAATGTAACGCTACTGTGCCTGAGTTAATATGTTAAGTGGGGTTCAGCGGAGTTTCGTTGAGAATCTTGGTGGTATGTTTTTGTACCGATGTTCACATGGAAATGATATCATGCTGTGCATCTCGGTTTTTTTCGTGAGTACTGTAAATTGTTCACTTCATTGCAACTTCTGCCTCCATCTCCCATGAACCCCTACCAGTCCTTGCTATCATTTTTCTCATTAGTGCATTCATGAGATTCACAAGCAAAGTTTTTCCTCTTTCACTCAAACCGCACGACCTGGATTCCTTGGAAAGTCATTCAAAGCGTCACTCATGCACTCCTTCCTCACTTTCAACTAGAATCCTTCAATTAGTGATCAAGCAACGAAAAGGCTATGTCACGTCATGCCATGAATATTAGTTGCATGGTTTTCTTCTTGGAGCCGATTATAGAAAATTAAGGTTAATTTTATTGATCACAATGAGAAGTCAACATTAATAAAATTAACTAGGCTAAGTGATTAATGATACACTCTCCTTTCAAACAGAGAGAGGACAACATAAACATCAAGTACAGCACTGCAACTTCTTTCATGACACCTCTGGAAAATCACAGAACCAAGCATATCCTCCAAAATCATGAGATTCAAGGTTTAATCTCTATCTATCATAACATCTCTCTCCTCAATAAAACATGAAGTCCAAGCCAGGAATGACTACTGTAGTGTACTCAAACCTCTTGATTAGCATCCTAAATCCAAAGACCTCAATGAAGCAACACCAACTATGACGAGGGAGTGCACAAGAGACAAGTCATTTGCTGTCGCTGGAGAAGGCGCTCCGCCATTGCGGTATCACACAAGTAGCGGCTCAGGAGTTTCATCCTTAGCTGCGATCAGGTACACTCTCATCTCGTCGCTTGCAATTCTGTTTGTTCCAACAATGGATTGTGTCATCGCAGCAGGTTGGTTTTCATTTTTGCATATTGTTGTTGGCTAGGTTTTTACGGTTGGAGAGCACGGCTCCGGACTCGCTGAGGTTTTTGTGGAGGTTTTAGCGATACGGAAGCGGTAACGCGTGCGAAGCGTGAGAACGACTGCTGGTTCTGTGGCTGTGGCATGGGAATTGAAGCTTCACGTTGACGCTACAGAGGCGGTTTTGTCGTTTCGGTACTATTTATGCGCCCTAGGGTTACGAGTCGGTTCTTTGATTTGGTTGTGAAATTGTTTGAGTTTCGCGGAGGATTGGATGAGGATTTTTGTTTTGGATGCCTGTGAGGTGGTGAATTGCGTTAGACTAGCTGTGGTGTTGAGGTTTTGACGGAGAGTTTTAGTTTTGTTTGGCGTTTGTGTGTGGCCGGTGGTGTAGGGGAGTGTTTTTCAGTTGTATGTGTTTTGGAGGATGGTTTCTGAGGGGTTTTAGAGGCGAGTCTGTGCAGTCGTATGGCGAAGCGGAAGCAAACCCGGCCTTCTAGACCTGGCGGATCCGCTGCTCCTCCTCCTGCGGATGATAATATAGCAAGGGAGGAGGATGTTGAGAACGGGGAGCTGGAAGGCGAGGTGGCTGCGGACGTTGAAGAGATTCCTGGCGAGGTGAAGCAGGTCGCACGGAGGAAGAGTCGCAAGAGTCGCAAGAATAACAACTTAGGTAACGTATTCTGCGAGTTGCCAACCGAAAGTTGTTTCATGAAATTGATAGAGTTCCTACTCAATGATGAGAGATAGGAACCTGAATTGTGTTTTCGGCGAGCAGTGTTCTGTAGTTTTCGAATGAGGCTATCGTTCTGGTTTTCGGAGCTTTGAATGTGAGAGAGTGACTCGACTCACATTATTTTTGTATGTGACGAGTTCTGAGTGATAGGGATATTTGTATTAGAGCAATTATCCATCTATGACACTGCATACACTCCTAATTTTTGCGAGGATGGCCATCAAAGGTATGGGTTTAGGGTTTAGGGTACATGATTATAAATCAGATGTCCGTCAACCGAGAGCATCTCAGGAGCAAACGGAACGTATCGAAAATATCTTGGCTCAAGTGTTCGCTTTGTAGCTTTCTAAGTTCCACAATACAAAAGTGTATAGGTATCTCAAATAAGGAAGAGATGTCCACGATGAAGTTATTCATTATGCGCTACAGATGCGGTTGCGAATTTGTAACTTCAAGTCGTATGTGATCCCAGTTAAAGATTTGTATGCTTTTGTTCTGCAGGGCTTTTGGCCTTGTGCTTGTGCTGTGATGTGTAAAAGTTTATTATTTCAGGAATAGGACATTGCTGACTATCTGAGTTGTTTTATTTTTTGTTTATACAGTTCTTCGTGATTTTGGCTTAGAGGTCATTGAATCCAGTCTGGTTTGCTACTTGCGATTTTCTTTATGAGTTGATATGTTGCCTTCTTCATGTACGCGACAGTTAGAAAGATGGAAGCATATTTGACATGTAACTTTGGTCAAACAGGTCTTGAAGATGAAACTCAGGCCATTGAGGACGTCACAGTGGAAGTTCCTCTGGCAGAATCTGGAGATAGAGGCGTTGCTTTTGCTGAAATTGCGCTGCTTCATCCAGTTGTTCTGGTAAATGATCAAGAGAAAGGCAAAGGCAAAGGCCAACAGATTCAGGAGGAGGTTGGAATTCGTGGCTCACCTTGTCGAGTTGTTTTTAAGATTCCCGCTTCAAAGAAACCACATACAGTTGGTTATCAACATATGTCAGCAGAGGATGTTACTGTCGAAGTCATGGATGACTCTCCTCGACTTCAGTTGTCCGGTAAGCTTGACAGTTCAGACTCCGCGGTCTCTGGATTAGTGTACTTGATCAAACAAGCCGTCGTATATCTGGAAGCAATACCTTGCGACGGGAATTTGGCTTACAAATTCGTCATTTCTTTTAGCAAAAAGGCTTTTGATTTGTGTGCTTCACACTTGGGAAACAGCGAACGAAAGCCTTTGGCGAAAGCGATTCAGAGTGTAGTTGAATGGCTAAGGCCAGAGCTGAGTGCTGAATCGTTAAGTACGTACGGTCTAGTTGGTTCACAAACTCCTCTATCGGATATGTTGGCTATCGCCGATCGAGAAGGTGAATCACCGCACGACAGTAAGGAGAAACAACACAGTAGCAGCTTCGATCCTACTGCACTTTATGAAGCAGTGATGCCGAGCAGGTAGGGACTCTCTTCTGTTAAGCAATTTGAAATCTGCTCTAATTTGTGCTTTGCTACAAGCTGTAGTTGAGGATTTCTAAAGAAAGAGTTTAAGGGAAAATAATAGTTATTGCAAACTTTCCTATCTCTAAACTAGGAACTCTTCTAAATTTGATTTAATGTCACTCATAATAGTAACAGTTTACAACAGTAGGAGAAGCATGTATATATATTAACCCGGTGATGATAATGATGTAGAACTCAACCAGAGCTGAATATGGATTTTCCAGAGCTCGTCCCTGAGCTCAGACCGTATCAGCGACGTGCTGCATATTGGATGGTGCAGCGCGAGAAGGGTCCTAAAGCGTTTGATAAGAATTTCGACGATTCATCCAGTGCGTCATCGAGTTCGAAAAGTGCGGAACACCCTTTGTGGGTTCCAGTTGATTCGCTCGATGGTCAATCAAAGTTCTTCTACAACCCTTACAGGTACACGATTGCTTGAAAGTATCAGTTTCACTGTTTTACAAGAGGGCCACCTATTTTCTTTTTGGAACACTCGTTTATAGACTTTTGGGCTGGTTTCATGTTGAAGTACAATCATACTTGAAATCGTAATTTAACAAAGAATGGCTTGATGATGTTAGTCTTCCGATTTTTCATCAATGTCGGAGCACACTTTTTAACTTCTGGAACCGAACAACAGCACCATATAAGGTGTTGAGATTAGCACATCATTGGCTAGGCCTGACATCCTGATCTAACGTTTTGGAACTCTTTGCAGTGGATATGTTTCCATGGATCCTCACGACTTCAAAACGTATGTGAATGGTGGTATACTTGCTGGTATGTGCCTGTACCCGCAGAATACCTTAATGGTAGCTATCATTATGATGCCCTTTTAGCACCAAGTTAATAAATCATGCAATGTGCCACCACTGCTTTTAAATTTAGTTCTTGCATGGGTCATTTTGTATGAGATTTTGTTAAGAAAGACGTTGGTTTATCGTATTACTAATAGTAATAATTACGTATCAGTCATTTCGGACAGACTACCGTGAGGACCAATGAAAGAGATTTTTTCGTTTGTTGTACTTCTGATTGGTATTGAAGAAAGTATAACAATTCGCTTCTGCTGGAGACTTTAAATTCTATTGCAGGATGTCAGTCTAATCTTTGAAGACGTTCATACAATTTTCATGCCAATTGAAAGAGTAAAGTTCTGTGACTTTCTCCATTTTTCCAGATGAGATGGGTTTGGGTAAGACGGTAGAGCTACTGGCCTGTATACTTGCTCATCGAGCTAGCAAGGAGTCAGTGTTGAATGCGACAGAATCAGCAGATCGAGTACGGGGGAAGCTGATGCAGTACAAACGGGATCGCGTTGAATGCAGTTGTGGGGCCACTCAAGAGGATGATTTCTACGAGGGTTCATGGGTTCAATGTGATCATTGTGATGCATGGCAACATGCTTTGTGTGTTGGTTATGCAACTCCTCTTGATATTGATGCAAATTTGAGACGTATTGCAGCGCAAGCACAGCAGGTGAAAAAGGATGAGAAAATTAGCCTTCGTCTAGGTACATAGTCGCGTTTACCTTCATTTTGTTTTCTCATGTTTAATAGAAAATCTCTCTATCACTGTTAGTTCTATTCATAGTGAACCATTATGGATTTGATTGAGTGCTTACGTCGTCGGCTTTCCATTTTTGTAGAAAACATCACATGTTGATGGCGTTCGCAAATTCATTATAGTACAGTTATTATGTTGAAAGTCTGACTAAATATAAATTTGTACAGATTGGTTTTGGTGGCTGATGTGTATCAGTGATTTGTTAAAACAGGCAAGCGAGTTTGGGACGTTCATGCAAAGCCTGTTGATATTGTAACAATGGAAAAATCGGCAAAGAAAAGCAAGAATGTTCACGCAAGGGTACCGAGAGGGAATGGAGATTCGTCTATTGATAAGGATGACGCGGAGACGTTTGTATGCGGTACCTGTTCTGAAATGATTGGTCGAGTGGAGATCGATGGGGAATGTGGAGCCACTTTGGTTGTCTGTCCTGCACCTATTCTGCGACAGTGGCAAGATGAAATTTCTAGGTCCTCCTTTACTCCTTATCGAAACCATTTGCTTGATACAGTTCTTTAGTTGTTTTCCTCCTTAGTCTCGTTTTTCCACCAATAGTTTGGTTTCTTGGTTTGATTTCTTCCTGTCGAGGAGCTCAATGATTTTAATGCATGGGCTACCTTGTTATTCTCTGTGTGAAGGCACGTGACAGCCGGAACCTTGAAGGTCTTGGTGTACGAGGGAGTGCAGAAAGGTGCCACGGTGGTTTCAGGCTCACTTGAAAAGATGGAGAAGATCAAAATAGTTGGTGCTCATGATCTTGCTGCATCAGATCTTGTCCTCACAACTTATGATACACTTAGAGCCGATTTATCTCACGTTGCAATTTCAACTCATAGGATTGAGCGATCTTTTCGTCAACCTAAAAGGTATGAAATGGAAGTTGGTGCTAAGTTAAGTCATTTTGGTTTCTCATTAAGTGAACGCACAGTTTCTGTTTACTGACGAGTAATCCTATCAGGTATCCAGTCATTCCAACACCGCTGACGAGATTAAAATGGTGGAGATTGTGCTTGGATGAAGCACAATTGGTGGAAAGCGTAGTATCTCGGGCAACAGAGATGGCTATGACACTTCGAGCAACCCACCGTTGGTGTGTCACGGGGACACCCATTCAACGTGGTTTGGACGATTTGTATGGCTTGTTGCGTTTTCTGGGTGCAGAGCCTTTCGATCATAAACGTTGGTGGACGTTAGTTCTGAAGGAACCTTATGAGGTACAAGACTCACCTTGAAGCATTGTTGATACCAATGCGCTCGCTCATTCCAATCAATGATGAGCTTAGTAATCATTCTGAATTCTTGGATTGATTGTTTTGAAGATTGTAGACTTACCTTGCTTGAAAATCACAGGAAGGGAAATATGGTGCTGTTCGTGCTATGCATGATCTTTTCCGAGGGTTAATGTGGCGCTCCACGAAAGCTCAAGTAGCTGACGAGCTTGGATTGCCACCACAAAATGAGCGATTAGAGTGGCTAAGATTTTCTCCCATAGAAGCACATTTCTATCGACAACAGCATGAGCGCTGTGCTGTGAGAGCTCGTGAAGTTATTGCAAAACATAGAAAATATGTATCATCAACGCGGCCCGCTTCTGAGAGGAAGCCGGCAGCACGAAAGGATCTGGACTCAAATGCGAATGCCATCACTGTCACTTTGGGTCTAGATTCAATACCGAGTGATACAACTAATGTGCAGCATCTTCAGAATGGAGATTTAGAGGTTAGGCCACCTCCCGATGATCTCGAGGATAGGCTTCTCTCAAACAAAGAAGCAGAGAAACTTTTGGACCAGCTTCGTTGGCTTCGACAAGCCTGTGTTCACCCTCAAGTGGGCAGTGCTGGAATACGCTCGTTGCAAAGGTCACCTATGACGATGGATGAAATCCTGCAGGTTGAAACTTCTTCCCTTTTTCATGTTTGTGTTTAGTCAATAGCGCTGTTTAGAGTTCTGTAGCATCGGCGATCTAATCGTTGAACCAATCTTGAGTTCTGCAGACATTTTGTTCACAATCTCGCTAATTGAAAAGTTGCCGCATCTGTTTTTGGTAAACAAATAGTGCCGAAAGGGTTGACAAAAACAATCATTCACACTTAAGCGAAGGATTGTTACTTGCGTGCTTCTTTGTTGTTTAATGCTGGGATTACGGGTCGATGGGGAACAGCTTGGACGTGAGGTATAATTGCTAATAGAAGATTCTTTGAATTTTTAGTTGGTCACTTTGAGGAATACAAGGATGGAGTTACTTTGAAATAATATTATAGTTGGCGTGCAGGTTTTGGTGGACAAAGCCAAACTGGAGGCTGAGGATGCCCAGCGTTCTTTGTTTGGGGCACTTAATGGTCTAGCCGGTCTGGCTATTATTGAAAACGATATACCACTTGCAGTTTCAATTTATCGGGAGGTTCTTTCATATACAGAAGAAAATGCCCAAGATGTTCGTGTTGACCCGCTTCAAAAAATGCATACACTCCATAATTTGGCTGAGGTGTGTGACATTGACAAGATTGTAGGAATTGATTCTCTTAGGTTGGTACGAAGCCTTTGATTTCAGATGGACTGTTTTGGTGAGGCTATAGGTAGCAGTGATTTTTGGTGTGGTTGTTCCACATATTCTATGTTTGGTTTGCATTACCGCCTTCTGAATATTGGATCTATATTTAGGTTCTCAACATTAAATCTCGAACAGGAGGAGATGACGGTGAAGGTCCAGTTACTGTTAATAATGCTGGAATTGTAAATAGACCTGATGTACCCAGGACCTTACGTGACGACCTTCTTCCGAAACAATGTGAAGAAATTATGGCGAAATACCTCGCGCCCTTTTATGCGAAGCTGGGAGCCGTGCAAGTAGACTTCCAAAGTGCAAGCAAGCAGGTGCGTTCTTCACGCTGAAAAGTCCTAGTTTTAATGATAAGAAGACGAAGGAGTTCAAGGGACGTTGTGTCAGAAATCCAGAGGTTTTAGTGCAGCTACACCGAATTGTTTAGATTCTGAACGCTTAGTTGGTGAACGCTTTTTCTTGGCATGTAACATTTAACAGGTACAAGAGGCAAAATCGGATTTAAGCGGTGGTGGCAGCGCTTGGTGGATGGAGGTGCTAAGTAGTTTGGAGCAACAACCCGACCTTGGTAGGGATATTATCAAAAAAATCCGAGATCAATTACTTGAAAATGATCACTTGGGTGAAGCTGGAAATATGGGACGTGTCAAACATAACAACTTATCAAGCATAGCACTGAGGTGAGGGTTGGAATTTGAGACAGTGATGACAGAAGATGTATTTGATGGCTATTGCTGTTGGATGTCAGTGAAAATGTAAGTAAAAAGCGAGCGGTGTGAACGCATGCTTCAACTGCGTATTTGAGTTATGATTTAGAAGCCTGCTGACTAAAAGTTTTAATTTCTTATTTATCATGAATCAATTTCAGGTTCCAAGACATATCTGGGTTGAAAATGGTGCTAGTTATGGAACTTGACGCCATGGAGGATGGCCGTAAAGAGTTGCTAAAACGATTATCCGAATTGGGTGCTAAGATGGAGAACCCTGATATGTTTGATGCTGAACGCGCCGGTAATTGCTCCATTTGTCAACCCGAAATGAAGGGTTCCTCATGCGCTCACTGTCAAGCAGAGGAGTTGTTCCAGGTGAGATGATGAAGCAATTGCTCCATACCTGATCCTTTGTTTTCCGTTTGGGTCTAGTGGGACCTTAATCTTTTTCCTTTTGATTTTCTGTTTAGGATAAAAAATCCATTTGATTAACTGAATTATAATACGGCAAGTTTAAGTTAATGCGCTGCATGTTTGTAGCTTCAGAAGTTATACGCCGAACTTCGTAAGGTGTCGTAATTTGATATTCTACCTCGGAACATGCCATCAAGTGCTGAAATTTTGCTTGGTGGTTGTTGGATGTATGAATTTTAGGCCTACGAGAACAGATTGTTTTTCCTGAAGGTTACAGGAGCTGGGGATGCGGCTGTGTCTGCGGAGGATGCTTTAATTGCACAACATGCTAGCCTCGCTCTAAAGCGTCGCGAAACAAGCAGTGCAGGCAACAAAGAAGCCCCTGTGGAAGTCTTAGATCGGAGGGCACGCAATAGGGATAAAAATTCAGCTCAGGTTAGCATATTGAGCTCTGCAATGCTTCCATTTCTACTTAAACGTTCCTACAGGGTATTATGTGTCCTGTAAGTTCATGCTTCTATCAATGGCTTCCACAGATGCTTAAAGTCAACGGGAACCGTGTTGCTGGCATGTGAATTTAAGAAGACAGATCTCAAAGTTTGAGATTTTCAACTTTCTTGCTGTGTGGAGTATTCAACTTTATGCATCTGAACATTACCACCTGTTTCTACGGTTGGCAGGTGACAAGAGCGCCATCAGGAACAGAACGAATTTTAACGATTTTGAGAAGTCAATTGCATCTTGTGGGGAGAGATAAGCTACCAGCAGCCAAAAGACATCTTCAGTTGCTAGAGGTTTATTCAACTTTCTACTTCAATGATCTCTGCTGCATTTCTCTGTAAATTTTTTGTGCTCTATGGCTTCGAGACCTTGTTTCGAATCTATGCCAAGGTTATATTATTCTGCATTACATGATTGATTTTTCAGGTTCGATTTGGTGCATTCCCTTTTTTAATATCCTTAGACTGCTTTTCTAGTTATTTACTTCACTTGCAGACTCTTCAGCCAGTTTTTTTTTTTTTTTATAAATTTTAATTGTGATGCAATCCTGTTGCAGGCCATGCGTAAAGAGTTTGCTCAGGCCAAAGTGTTAGCTTTAGCCCAGCGGGAGGTGCTCTTTGAAGTCCATGAGCTAAACATGGCTACGACACGTCTAAGGCTAAGATTTCCTGGAGAGAAGATTCCCAATATCTCTGTTCTACATCCTGAACAAGTACCTCAGCAGAATGTTTATCTTACAGGGGAAAAATTTGCTGCGCTTGAGGAGCTGAAGCGATTGAAGGGACAACTTCGTTATCTGAATGTAAGTTGGACGGTTGAGGATTCTAAAACTTCATGCTGGATTTTGTCTTTCCCTTGATGTTTGCATCGTATGAACATGTGTTTGGCAATAGAAGGATTTTTGGGGAAGCACCCCCATGCTCGGAGGTTACTAATTTTGAACTCCATGTATATTCAGCTCAATTGTTTAATCCTCGAGAAATTTACTACGCTTTAGTTGATGAGCTGAATAGTACGGTTATTTATTGGCTACAGGGTGTAAAATCAGCGAGGCAGAAAGTAGAGTTAGGGGAACCTGGGGACAAGATATCATCATCAGATTCAAGCGTTGCACCAGTTGAATCAAGCGAGGAGGAATGTCCCATTTGCCATGAGCTTCTGGGATCTCGATTTATGGTTCTTCCTTGCGGCCACGTCCTCTGTTGTAAATGTAAGTGCCTTGACATGGTATCATTTTTGCTTCTTATCTGTATTACTACGGTATCCTCTGCTTGAGGTTGTTGATTGTTAATTGCATGTGGTACAGGAGATTGAGCTGTTAGACGACAGACTTTCATGTGGAATGCCTTGTAACAACATTGTATGGAATGGCAGGTATGCTAAATTTGGTTGAGCGGTCAACACTACCACAATCGCAGAAGAAGGTAAATTGTCCATCGTGTAGGCGCCGCACAAATGCTAATGAAGTAGCTTACGTGGTCAATGCATACGAAAAGGAGGGGCATGACCCTGCAATAGCTAAACTTCAAGGAGGAGAGAAGGAAGACGTCGATTTTGCCTCCTCAGTGAAAGGATCTTATGGAACAAAGGTTTGAACTGCCCTTTGGTATTTATTGCAATGTTGCTTTAATAATGATTTCATTGGATGCCAGGTTTTACCCGCATTTTGACCTTTGACTCTGAAGGTTCTCAGCTCAGGTTCACATGTAAAAGTTGTGATTCATACGCTCTTGTGCAGTTGGAGGCGGTGCTTAGGCGGATACTACGGCTGAAGTCCGAGGATCCAGAAATGAAGGTTCTTTTGTTCTCAGAGTGGGCAGGTGTGCTTGATGTTGTGGAGCATGCACTAACGACCAACCACATCACTTATGCCCGAGTCAAGAACCCAGGGTTTGTTTCCACTCGATGTTTGCATCAAACTTAATGTCATTTGACTGGTTCATCGCTCTCTACAACTGATTTTTCTGACTCAGGATTTTTCTGTTCAGGCAAATGCACGCTGCACTTGATAGGTTCAGAGGTGCTGAAGAGTCCACTGACCCGAAAAAGAGGGCCAGAAAAAAGGCAAAGGTGGATGAGGTGCAAGGACCTGTGCAAGTGCTCCTAATGCCCATCAAGCATGGAGCAAATGGCCTGAACTTGGTTGAAGCTCAGCATGTCATGCTATTGGAACCACTTCTCAACCCTTCTATGGAGGCTCAAGCCATCAACCGTGTGCATCGCATCGGCCAGACTCGCGCAACATTTGTCCACCGTTTCATTGTGAGTGATCTCAACTTTTTGTTTTCAATACACGAAAGAATTTCTACACTCAGAATCTCTGCGATTATGTTTCTGAATTCATCAGCCTCGGCACAAGGTCTTTCTCGAGTTAAGCTTAGATGCGAATTTACAATTATATGTAAAGTGAGGCTGTGAAATTTGACCGTTTATATCAGCCTCAAATTAATCAAATCAGCCTATAAAGCTATAAATATCTATACCCAGAGGGAAAAAGCGGCTAACATTCATGACCTCTCCTCAAAGGCGGCAAAAACTAGTTTTAGCTTGAGTTTAAGGACCGCCAAGGTCTTCTATACTCAATAGCTATCAAGAGTAGAGAGATATCTGTATTCAAATAAAAAGCGGGGTCTCTTATTGACTGCACAACTACCTCTAATGATCGATCGGTTCATACAGGTTCATGACACGGTGGAGGAGAGCATATACGGGTTACGGAGCAAAAAAGCAGCCAACTTACCGGGAGCTGCTGCAAGTAAGCCTGATGTGTACAATCTTACACTGAAGGATCTGAGCTCCTTGTTCGCAATTCAGACTGCACCGATTCAGGTACAGCCTTCTCCTCCTCTTGGTACCAGCTTGGATAGTTTGACGCCTGCAAGGGCAGCGGCTGCGGCTGCTGAAGCCAGGCTCATGTCCAGCAGAGAACCTTAGTTCTCTTGAGGCAGAACCATCTCTCTGCTCATGGTGTTGATAGTCATGTTTCATTCGACTCTGCTACAATCTCTGGTTGGCATTCAACTCATGTACAAAATTTTCTATTCCACATTGACCATTGTAATTCATGTATACCCCCGCATTGGATCTGCTGAAATTCGCTTACAGAATCAGCATACAAATTTGCTCCTGAATATTTTCACATCTCACTGCATCTGTCATTCTTCACGCATCTTATGCTGGGAGCAGCATCTCTTGAAATCAGTGAGCCATGTATGAGAGTTTCACGGTTACTACTGTCGTCTTCGTTTCTGGTTGCGCTCGACCCTTCATGTTTTACAAATTTCACACGAAATTCGTTGTGACCTCGATCATTTTACGTATCAAAGCTACACTAAAAATCGATCATCTTGACATGCAAAACTATTTGTTACATTTGGCATGATTTCGAAGTCGACCAGACTAATTGGATCTTGTACCACGAGGCGAAGGTAACGCACAGCATGCCACCTTTCGTCGCAATGCAGGTCCGCCTCATGCACGTTGGTGCGTTGTGAACTCAACGAAAAAAGCACATTGTGACCTCGACAAGCTCCTGCGACGACGGGTGGTTGTTGCAGCACCCGCCTGCATCAACCTCTGCCTAGAAAGCAGTTGGTGGTGCCCTCACAAATGTACACTCTTCGGCGAGCCTAGTACAAACTCTGAAGCCAGCCTGCCTTTAAAGATGGTTTCAGGTGGCACCAATCGCAACAGATGTCATCTTCGGGTGCTGATTGGCAGGACGCCGGCCAGTTGGCTGGAAACCAGGAACCCACGTTCTGAACCTGCAGTATATAAACCAAGACTTGCCTTCGCTGCGGCCAACAAACCAGTTTCTATTCTACTAGCTCTTCTAGTGCCAACAAAAAAACCAGCCTTCTCTTCGTTCTAGTCTCAATCACTGCAGGTCAGGAAAACTGTATCATCTTCGCAATGGCTGCTGCTACCATCATGTCTCAGATGGCACTCAGCGGCGCGGCCCTCCGGAGCCCATCGGCGACTCAGGTGCTCAGCTCCAGGACTGGTACTGCTTCTCCGCGGCTGCCAGGCTTGGTTCGCTGCCAGGTAGGTCCTAAGGGGCTGAGAGAGGCGGTCGACAAGGCCACCAAGAAGACCATCACCAAGGACGAGATCGTGCGCAACATGGAGACCAATGAGTCCGAGCAGAGGTCCATCTTCGGCGCCAGGCCCACTCCCGGCACGCCCTACGGCCGCCCCGAACTCGAGAGGCGCCCCGAGACTGGCGACAGGTCCTTCTTAGGCATCTGGTCCTTCGATGGCGCCGTGCCCGAGACCGTCAACTGCCGCCTGGTAAGCTAGCAAAATCGACACCATCACCGTCGCGTCGTCTTGCTAGATATTCTGGAGCCCCCATGTGCAATATCACACAGTATTCTAGGTACTGTGCACGTCGCGTTGATGGCCCTAGAACCTTTAAGGATGTACGTCTCGATGTTGCCTTGGCTGATCTCTTCTGTGGTTGTGGCAGGCGATGCTGGGGATAGTGTGGGCGTTCTTCGCGGAGAAGGCCACGGGGCTGACCGTGATCGAGCAGCTGACTGCACCAGGCCAGACGGGGCTGCCGGCGTTCATCGGAGCGGTGCAGCTGTTCACGTACGCGTCGCTGATCCCTATCTTCAACGGGGAGTCGACCGACGCTCGCAGCTTCGGGCCCTTCACGGCGCGCGCGGAGAGGTGGAATGGGCGTCTGGCCATGCTCGGCTTCTTCTCGCTCGTCGTCACGGAGCTCTTCCGAACCGTGCCAGTCTTCCACTAGACTACAACTTTCCTGTTTGTTTGTCTGTCTGTCTGTCTGTCTGTCTGTCTGTCTGTCTGTCTGTCTGTCTGTCTGTCTGTCTGTCTGTACAGAAGCTACCGCTCTCTAATTCACTGTACTGTACATTTGAGTTAGAGCTCATGCGGACTGAGTTTCATGTTTGGCCTGAGATGTTGAGGAAACCCTTTAACCCTTTGAGGACAATGGGCAAATGTGGTTCTTACCTGTTGTGGATTTGGTCAGCATATTCTATGGCATGTGAAAACTAGATTTGGCCATTGTTCTTAATAGGTTAAGGCTGATAAGCTCACAAGGCTTGGGAGAATTTTCTACACTAAAGTTGATGTTTAGTGTTAAGCACAGTAAATGACTTTTAATGCTTTAACTTTTTATTTTTGATATGGAGTTTTACTAAGTACATATCTATTTGTACAATATAAAGAGGAGAATCATTAGAAACATACTTGATGAAAATATTTATCAATGCTAAAAAATTATAGCATTTACAAGTCATTTACCATGCTTAAGACTAAATATCAACTTAATGTAATGTAATGTTTATGCAAAATATCATCTACATAGCTTCATTTACACAATACATGTCCTCACAATCCCACTTCATGGAAATTACCGTAACTCGCTAATGCTTACATTGATTTTGGTGATGCTGGTCCACGTAGATGTTCATCTTGCTTCACCTCAAATTTTCTTTTGAAATAGTCTGTAGGATAATAAAAAAGATAATATACCAAAAATAATCCAAAAATGGCCACTCAATTCTTAAGCCTTGAAGGTCAATGGGTGACTGCATAAACGGCCATGTATTTTACTCTTAACATACACAAAGGGACTAAAATTTAGCAAGACATACACCTTTGGATTGAAGATTCCTCAATTAAACATCTTTCATTTGGTCATTTCAATATTTGAACCTTATCATGCTTAAATACAACACCATACATGTAGAATACATGACCATTTTGCAACTTCTCAAGCACATAGTAGGTGTAGTAATGATCTAAATTAAAATTTTCATGTGTTGTTGGATTGGGCTCAATACAATACAAATACAAATACAGTGATCGTATTTATAAATTCTTACACCTTCTATGTTAAATACAAAGAAAACATCATGTTGCAACCCAAATGTGGCTCCTCTGACCTTTAAGGGTTAATAGGTTAGATGTGAGTCGGAAATTGTAGTTGTATATACATGCATGTAATATTTAAAATACAAAAGTTGTATTAAAGTTTGACAAGACTTACACCTTTGGATTGAAGAATCTTCAACTAACGTCTTCCACACGGAGGTCATTTTAATATCTCAATGACATTGTACAAATAGATTACTGTAGCCACTAGGGATTTGTTCCGAAGTTAACCCCTAAATTAAAAAAAGTCCCAAGGACTTTTGCATATCTTGGGCACGTTCCCATAGTTGCAATTCTTGAAATTTTGTACAGAGATGCAAGAAGACAAGGGTACGCGAGAGTATATTTTTTATTCTCATCAGACTTATAGGAAAAAAGTTATGCCATTTTAAAGAAGAATTTATTGAGTGCGGGCACGTTGGGCAACTCCAAAAACTTTTGCTCGGACACTCTAGTAAATTTGAGATTTTCAATACTAGCAAGTAACATTATTTCCTTCCCTATTGTCAAAAAAACATTTCTTGTCTTTACTAAAAAAATGCGTTTTATCCCAAGTCAAAGATTTTCACACATTGCCACACATTGTCTGGCAAAGAATAAAAAAAACTTTGAGATCTTCATATTTTTATCATTTTATATTTTCGTTTACAAAACGTGGTGTAAACCTTCCTATTGACTGTTTGGATTATCATCCTAAAATATAATTTGTTCCGAAAAATTTAAAACGTGAATTGGTACTTTTTGAACCTCCACTCCTTGCACAATTATTTCGAATATGCTACGCCCCTTTTCTACCTCTGAAAATTGGTGTAGAAGGAGTTAATATCATGATCAACATGATGACATAAAATTTAGACCTTGTATAGTGCAAAGTTTTGAAACCAAGTGAAGTCAAAGTCTATCGGTCCAGCAAACTCAGGGAAGAAAATGAATGGTTTTTTCTACTTCAATCACTATTATAATCTTTCAATCCTTGTGTTCAAAGTTGATGCAATTTTGTGAGTATTTTATTTATCAAGTTTTCAATGAGATCCTACGGTTGAAACTAGAAATACAATTTTTTGTTTCCTTCCCTACTCATTGCATTAGAATTAACAGTTTTGAAGTGTTTTTGGTGTGAAATTGTCAAGGAAATTTAGGGGTTAAAGGTTAACAAGCTAACAAATAATGTTGACCCAACATGAATGGAACACATTAAACTGGTGGATCTCTGAGAAAATTAGGCTCTTTCTGTGAACGCAAAGAATTAAGCGTGTACGCAAAGGATTTGAAACGGATATCAAATTTAGTCAACAATTTGAGGCATGTGCTATCACTTCTAAAATGGAGTTGTTATTGATAAAAGGATGAAGCTACTGTAGTGAGTAAAATTGTAGATTCTTCTTTCATCGAGTCAATGTTGAAATTGGGCTGTACAAACCAAACCTCTACTAAACCCTCAACTAACTTTAACCTCTACTAACCCTCAGCTAACTTTAACCTCTACTAAATTCTTACCACCTCCATCCACATCCACCAGAGCCAGATTTGGCGGGATGACTGTGGATACAATGTTGAGAAACAGACGATGATTCTCTGTTGAACAAGCTTGACAAAAACCTCGCGCTCGCATTTGCCACAATTTGCCAAACCATCGCACTTTACTTGCGCTCTGTTCGCATGCATCCCATGCAACGAATGCGCCTTCGCAGAGTTTCGCACACTGAATTTCACTCTGCTCATCTGTCGATCGCCGTAGTTCGTGTGGATGACTGTCCGATGAGCAAGATGAGGGCGCTGCAGTGAGCTTGAGAAAGACCTTGTTGTTTTCGTGTAGCGATGGGGGAGCAATTGGGCGCCGGTGGGGTGCCGGGCGCTCCCTCTGCCCACGGCCTGCCGGACATCGCTGCTGCCAAAGCCTTGGTCTGGAATGTGGAGCTCGAACGCGGCCTGCGCGTCACACGACCAGGTTGTGTCTCAAACCCTAAACCCTGTCCTAAAACCTAAACTCTGTTTTAGGGTTAACCCTAAACCCCTGTTGTAATGTCTTACGTTCGCATTTGCGCGATCAATTACGTGGGGATGATGATATAGTACTGGGTTTTGAAATTGGGTCGGCTTTGATTTGTGAGCAGGTGCGCCCATTGAGGCGATTTTGAAGACAGGCCCGCGGATGCTATGGTGGAACGAGGAGCCGATCTCTTCGGCGGAGACGGCAGCTCTGTACAAGCTGGTGGATGGCCAGGACAAGACGTTCGCCAACGCCATGCTGCAACGGCTCGCGGATTCGTTTCGAACCGGGAACAATCTCACCCGTCTCTGCATAGTGAAGGCGTTTCTTCTGGTTTCCAAGAGCTCAGAGCGACGAGGGCGCGGCGTAGGCACGGGGTTGTTCAAGAAGGAGAGGATTGCTAATCACCAGGAGGTTCTGAAACGGGTGAAAACTGTGATGGACAGTGGCGATGTGGTGGCCAGGGCTCTGGCTTTGCGCATGCTGGGCTGCTTGGGAGAGATTGCTGCTCACAGTGTGGACGTGCACCGGCTCGTCATTGAAGCTCTCGAGTCTCCTCATCATAAGGAGGTCAGGATTCCTCTGGTCGTAGGGTTAGGGTTCCTGATTGTGTGTAAGCATGTGACTTTCACTTCAACACATCTCTAGTTGATTGTGTATTAGCCTGTCTACTTTCGATTCAATTCATCACTGATTAAAGTAGTGGTGAAATAGCTCAATGGAACGGGATTCTTAATTTAACGATGCTTTTGGTTTGAATATGGCTGCAACTCATCATCTGTCTTTGATCGGAGGATCAATTTTCGCAGTGTTTTTTTTTTCTTGCCATCTTTTGGTTGATTTTTCTATTGGATGAGCAGGTGGATGCAGCGCTTTTCGCCACGGGCTGCCTGTGCGAGTTGTCACCGAATTTCGCTCTTGTTGCATTCGAGAAAGTGGTGGACATGGCGAATGCGATGGGGTCCTCTCCTGCCACGAAGCTCGCTGCAATTCGCGTGTTTTCCAAGTTTGGAGTATCTCCTCATCTATCACTTGAAGCCCACGAGGTACAGGATTCTATTCTGGTTTGGACTCTTGTCTGTTCTTCAACAACAGTAGTTTGTTGACTGTTATGGTTATTACATTTGTTGAAGAATTGTTGCAACTCGGATATATGAGTTGCAACCTGGCTTAATCTCAAAGTTGATGGAAAACGTTGATGCAGGCAGGGGAATCTTTGTTGCTGCGTTTGCCCACGACAGAGATTGTGTCAGCTATGCTCACCTCTCTCACTGCTCTTGCACATAAGTCGACCGTCACAAGCGAACGACAAGTACGCCATCATCTCTAACCTTTCAACTAGGTTTGATGGAATGAGGTTTAGGTTTGCAAACATGTGCTCTGGACTTGCTTTTTCTCACGTCAACAGTGCGTTTTATTGCCTCAGACATCATTACCGTCGGAAGATTTTTTGTATTCAAAGTCATCTCTCGTAGAATGGTTTCTTAAAAGACAGTCACATGGTTCCTAGACTTTGGATTTAATTACCATGACTAGGTAATGCTTTCTTTTGAAGACGGTTGTAAGCCTTTAGCCTATATTGCAGTGCCACCTCCTGTTGATATTAAAGTGGGCAGGTCACGTGCAGGTGGAATTGCTGTTTGCCTACGTGAGCTCCGACCCTCGTGCTACTGTCCGTGCAGTTGCCCTGCAAAACCTGTCAAAACTAGCTCATCGTCTAAGTGTCAGAACCAGAGTTTCATGCATGTGGAGCTTCTCTGTTCTCCTTTCGGTTGCAGAAGACAGCGTCGCAGCTCCAGCGCTTCGAGTATTGGCATTTGAAGTCCTCCACAAGGTTCGTGTTTGTGAGTTTCACTAGAGTCCGCAGCAGTGTATGCGTTGGAAACTGGGTTCTTATTTGTTCTCTTTTGCAGCTGTCAGGTCATTTCGTGAAAGTGCTGGCCAGAACCGAGCTTTTACGCTTCTTGTTGACAGTGGAGTCAAATTTTCTGTCGTATGGTTGGCCTTTGAGACAAACCGCCCTTGAATGCTTGGGGTCGTTTGGTTGCAACCTTAAGTCTCGAGATGCCGAGGAGTTCACTGAAGATGAGAGAGTTTTGCGTGAAGGCAATGCCACAAGCATGCAGGAGGAGTCCAATGGGTACCAAAGTAACAGCAACTTTGCAGCAAGAGTGGGGTTGTTGTTATGCGATCAACTTGCGTTGGAGGGTGCTCTTGCGTTGGGGAAGGTGACAGGAGAGGAACCAGGTTTTGATCCTGACAGGCTTGTAGTTTTCACAGGACTTGTGGCGCGCCTCATGCAGCACAGTCCTGAGGTCACACCTGTGATTTTGGACTCGCTCTCTTTACTGATCAAAACTGTTACAAAAAAGTACGTGGAGGGTGTAAAATCATTGATCGGCAAAGAAGAGGCAATGGATTTAGATGGCAAAGAACCGGAGGTGGCGAATGATGTTTTTAGCACTCGTCTAGAGATCGAGTTGGAGTTTGTGTTAACTCTTTGTCACTGCATGCATTCTGGCGTTTGTGGGATGGATCTGACTTCAGCTTGCTCAACTCTTCCGAAACTTATGGAACTGACAACAGAAGTTTCACAAGCCGGTTCTGCATGTCACATTTTAAGATCTATACTTCCGACTTTGTTGCGCCTCTGGAGTTTGAGTGGACGAAGAGCCAAGGGTAGAAGCACTATCGAAGGCCACATCACAAAGTGCATCGATCAGATGACGGAAATTGGAGAGTCTTGGGCAGCTTATAAAGTGGCCTCAGAGGCTGCAGCGTACAGTTTCTGGTCACCTGCCTGTGCGCTCTTTGAGGCGCTCGTGAAGAAGGTGCACTCTGAAGGTTGTTACCTTTGGCTGTCGGGCCTCTCTCACGTTGCCAAGGCTGAAGCTATACTCCGCCCCTCTGAAAACACCTCAACATCTGGTACGGGAATGGATGTTGACATGGATCAAGGCGTTAACCTCGCAGTTACATTTGGTGACGCAGCAGCAAGAGCGATTCCTCTTCTGCGTCAAGTGGGAAGCATCCTTGCAGCTGGCGTATGCTCGGAGAGGACATTCGAGTTTCAGCGATGGCTTATCTCAATTCGTTTCCGCATGGTACAATCTGTTGCAGACCTTCTTCAAATCTTAAGCCTTGTATTGTCAAGCTACAGCCTACCTAATGCTATTGTACCCACAGTAGATGTGAACATGGATTGCTCTGGGTCTGCATCAGATGGCTTGTATGATCAGCAGATTCTATCCACTTTTAGAACAGCAAAAGAGAGAGCCTCTGGAATTTCTACGCAGCTGATGCACCTCAGCAAAGAGCTGGATTTGCTTGGGTTATCGTTTCTGGGACTTGATGAAGAGAGTCTGGAGCGTCTTCGTGAGGCTTCTGTTAGCTGCTCTTTACTCGCCTTCTGCACCGAGGCTGTATTCTCGGTGGTCTTACCTTCATCTGACAAGGACCATTCTCTCGTTCGGGATCTCTACCTTCGCGTAAAACATGTGGATAGGCTTCAAGCCCTTCTGCAGTCCCGAGTTGAGTGTAAGGATGAGATGAATGGACCTCTTATGGGAGATTGTTGCCCAAACAGCGCTGTTGTCAGAGTGTGTGACTGGGCTATCAAGGTAATCAGCAAATTGCAGAGAGGAACTTTTGATTTGAAGCAGCAAAATGGCGTCCAGGATGTTCGTGTTGAGGCTCTGCACTTCTTACGGCTTTTGATTGGAGAATGTTCGCAACTTCCTTGTCCCATTCCAAGATACTTCTTCTGTACGAGGTATGTTTACTCTTTGGAAAGTTGACGAGTATTTGAATCTGCCTTCCATGATTGCTGGTTCCTTTGATATTATGAGTACTTGGTGACATTACTTTGACGTTGTTTTGGTAACATTCTAGGTACTGTGCCCTCCCATTAGATCAGGTTTTGGATATAAAGTTGATTTTTGTTATTATTTGGTGAGCATTCAGGCCGCGTGCAGCTGTGGAGTTGTTTGTAGCGCAAACTGGAGGGGAAGAGCTCAGTGAGCTCTGCGTGAAACAAGGGTCATCTCTCATTTTGAGTATCTGCGCACAGCTTACGAATGAGCCAACGGGAAACTCTTCAAAGATTTCGTCTCTCTTCTGCGTTGTGACGTTCCAAGACGTTGAAAGCACCTCACTTGTGGAGGAGGATCTTTACGCAGATTGGAAGTTGGGCTGGCATGAAGGCCAAGCATCAACGAACCAGTCTCTAGTAGACTTTCCTCTGGTTGAAAAACTTGTGCAACGAGCCAAGTGTGAGGATGTCAAGGATGCTGTCGAACTTGAGCAAGACCTGGTGTCTTTGTCAACCGCAAAAGAGGACACTTACTCATTTAAAAAGAGGTCTGCTGCATCTGGCAGAAGTTTTGCCATTTTCCTAATGGATAAAAAGGGCAAAGGCTTCTCCTCATGCAATCTGGACGTTTCGGCGTTCCCTTCAGGGCAGTACCAGTTATCCTTCGACTGTGTGGGCATGGACACCAAGAACAAACCGTGGGTTCTTCTTCCTTCACGTATCCATCCTTCAGAGACCCTGAAAATCACTCCTAGTGGCGCCACTGCTTGATAAGTTGCCTGGATTAAGGAAGTTCGTGCCATCTTTGAACTCAATCGATTGCCCAAGCGAAGAAGAAAGGTATGTTGCAGTCCTGAGATGTGTTATCTGTGTTACTTCTTTCCCGTTCTTTAAGCCATGAGTTGAGTAACTCCCTTATATTATTATAAAGAGTTATCGTTAATTCTGAGAATTCTTAATTCTCTATCCAAATACCATCTCATTGTATTGCAATCTTTGTCCTCAGGCATTGCGACAGATGGTCAAAGCAGACAAGTTTCAAGCATTATGGAGTTGGCCGGCACCTTGTGCTGCTTGCTTTGGAAGTAGTGATTTGCTTAGGAAGTAGTGATCTGCTTAGGAAGTAGTGATTTCCTAATTTTACATAGGAGACCGCTTGTCCAAAGCGATAGTGCTCCTAGTGACCACTTGTTCAAAGTGATGGTGCTCCTAGTGAACAACCAGCTTTATGCCTTCTCTCGTTTGTATCTTCTTGGTTCAGGAGTAAGAGCTGAATGATCTTCCTTCAAGTAGCAGGCTGCAGGTTTGTTTGCTCTCTATTCCACTTTCCTTCTAAGAGGTAAGTACGTTCTTTCATCATGAGCTGTAAGTTTTGTTTTCTAATGAACTGCAACATGTTTTTAGGTTTAAATGTGTCAATTTATAATTCTGGTTTTTGGTTTTTGCAGCGAGAGAAGAGAGCGCATAGATTTTATCAAGATGGGTCAATGTTTTTCAAGCTGCAGTTAGTTCGCTCACTGCTTCCGACGTGCACATTTATTAACATTTGCAACATTGTTTTAGATGGGGAAGATTACTGGGCTGTTGGTCTTGGTGGGATTGTGGGCGCTTGGTGCAACGCAAGGTGAAGCCGCTCTCAGTTATTATGACCAAGACATCCAAGACATCTTCGACGACCCTGGGCAAGCGAAGACGTACATCGTTCATGTCATGGATCACGCCGCACCGGAGGCGGAGGCAGCCCTGTCAACGTACACCGAGTTGTTGCAGACTTTGAGGCCGGCCTCAACATTGGGTGACTTGGTCCCTGCACCCGCCATCCTTCCAGTACACATCTACAGCTCAGCGTGCCATGGGTTCTCAGCTCGTCTCACTTCTGAGGAAGCCGAAGCCCTGCGCCAAGTGGATGGAGTGCTAGGAGTGTTCCCCGATTCTGTGAAAACCCTGCACACAACCCGGAGTCCAGACTTCGTGGGCCTGACATCCTCTCTGAGGAGTTTTTGGCACGGCAATCCCAAGGTCCAGGATGTCATCATTGGGATGATCGATACAGGGGTGTGGCCTGAGAGTGAGAGCTTCAATGATGCAGGGATGGAGCCGATCCCAGCGCGGTGGAAGGGAAGATGCCAACATGGCGACGAGTTTAACTCCTCGCATTGCAACAAGAAGCTGATTGGCGCCAGATGGTACTTGGGTGAGACTACCGAGCAGAAGCAGGACCAGCTTGCTGCCTTGGTGAACACCTCCGTTAAAATCTATATCTCTCCTAGGGATGAGAACGGACACGGCACTCATACGGCATCCACTGCAGCGGGCGCACTGGTGCCCAATGCAAACCTCTTTGGGGCTGCCAATGGGACTGCTCGCGGAATGGCACCCAAGGCGCGCATTGCTGTCTACAAGGTGTGTTGGCTGACTGGATTTTGTATGCAGTCTGACATCTTGAAGGCGATTGATCAGGCTGTAGCGGATGGAGTGGATGTAATCTCCCTCTCTCTGGGCGGCCCTCCTATCCCCTACGCCAAGGACAGCATGGCAATCGGCACTTTTGGAGCGATGATGAAGGGCATCTTCGTGTCATGCTCAGCTGGAAACGCCGGCCCTGGGCTCCAAACCGTCTCCAACACCGCGCCGTGGATGATGACGGTCGCAGCAAGTACCTTAGACCGAGCCTACCCTGCCAACGTCCAACTTGGTGACGGCCAAGTCATCCCCGGGCAATCCATGTACCAGATCAAGAGCGCAGCTGAGGAGGCCACCCAACTGATCACCGGAGAATCTGCAGCGCTCAGCAACGCAACCAAGGCGGTCCTCTGTTTGGCTGACTCTCTAGATCCCGCGCTTGTCAAGGGAAAGATCGTCGTCTGTGAGCGCGGGGAGAACGCGCGTGTGGAGAAGGGATCCGTGGTGTTGAAAGCCGGCGGTGCTGGTATGATCCTCTACAACACGGACGCGGACGGAGACGACACCACCGCTGACGTGCATTTCCTCCCTGCGACCCATGTGGGCGCTAAAGCTGGTGCTACTCTGCTAAGCTACATGAAGAAAACACCTAACCCTGTCGGCGATTTTCAGTTCATCGGGACCAAGTTAGGCGTGTCACCTGCACCTGCGATCGCTGGATTCTCTTCACGAGGACCGAACGTGCTCACACCGGAGCTTCTGAAGCCGGACCTCACCGCTCCTGGAGTGGGCATCCTTGCAGCTTGGAGCCAGTTACCGAGCCTCACCAGGACGAATACCGACACTAGGAGAGTGGCCTTCAATATCATTTCTGGTACTTCCATGTCGTGCCCACATGTGAGTGGGTTGGCGGCGTTGCTGAAGGCTGCGCGTCCGAAGTGGAGCACTGCGGCCATCAAATCCGCCATGATGACCACCGCCACTCAGATTGACAACACTGGAGGGAACATCACCGATATCGCTACTCTGACTGAGACGCATCCATTTGCGTTTGGCGCGGGGCATGTGCGGCCTGATCGCGCTCTGAATCCCGGGCTGGTGTACGACATGGGGCCCCAGGATTACGTCAACTTCTTGTGCGCATCGAATATCTCCATTGGCTTGTTCGTGGGGAATGGAACAGGGGCTCCTCGCTGTCCAGCGGAGAAAGTTGAGCTGGAGCATATGAACTACCCTTCGTTCTCCGCGGTGTTCAAGGAACCTCCGTCGAACAGTCTCATCTCCATGAAGATGAAGCGGATTGTGACGAACGTGGGAAGCGCGCTCTCCACTTACACGTCTCAGATTGTCGGAGCCCCTCCAGGCATCCGTATCACTGTCACCCCGAAGACCTTAAGGTTCAATTTGAAGTATCAGCAGAAGAAATTCACTGTGAAGATCAGAACTGTGAATGCTCCGGACCCTAGTTTGGTGAATGCTACGGTCACGGAGTTTGCGTCTCTGGTGTGGTCAGATGAAGTGCACACCGTCCGAAGCCCCATTGCAATCACGTTCCGCAAATAGAGTCACAACAAGTTTCTTGTCAATCGGTGCATTTTGAAGAGCGCTTGGTGAGGGAAGTGAGAATGGTGAGGAGGTCAATTTTGTAATTTTGCGAGAGAAGAGGCACCTGTATCCTTCCATTTTTGATGCAATAAATTTGACCTGATTCCTATTGTGACATCTATGTCAACGCATTCAGACCCCCTATTGTCCCGACGGGGCATGGGCAGTCCCCATTTAACTCCCCGTCCTCGGAAATGCCGCTAGTATCTGCCACTTGGTAATTGGATGCACATTTTCACAGTTTATTAGTGTGCAGGTAGCGCGCTCGTGCTGCACATGGCGATATCGAAGTGATTAGATGTATATCTTCACAATTTGTGAGTGTAAAGGTAGTGCGTTTGTATCGTGATCGCCGTATAGAACTGAGTCTGAGATCCAACTCCACCATCGTGGCGATGGCGAAGTGATTAGAAGCACATCTTCACAGATTATTAGTGTTTCTGGCAGCGCGCTAGGGTTGTGATCGACTGCAGCGATGGCGAAGGAGGCAGCAGCAGCAGTAGAGGAGCAGAAGACGATGGACCCGGGGCGCTGGGGCAACCTGCAACGCCACATCGGCCTGGAGAACATCTACGCCAGCTCCTACTCCACTTCTTCCAGCTGCGTCTCGTGTGCAAGGAGTGGGACCGCCTGGCGAGCGACAGCGCCTTCCTGAACTCCACCTACAGGGATTTTCTCCTCTAGAGCCCTGCTTCATGCTCAACGCAGAGGGCCCCGATGGCAAGGTCCGCGGCCTCCTGGCGTGCGACCCGCGCACCAAACCAGTGGACCTGGACGCGCTTCCCGAACGGCAACGAGTTCTGGTCCGTCGCCGGGCTCGCGCTCTCCGACTCATGCCCCGGATCCCGGCTTGTCTTCAACCTCCACAGCGGGCCATCCGCGCTGGGAACTGATCAAATTCGCCGACCAGGATTGCACGGAGGTCGCGACTGTTGTGAGGAGAGAGACGAAGTGAACAATGAGTGTCCACTGTAGTAGACAGGGAGTTGTATTTATAGTAGTGTAGTACGGTACATACTACATATTACGGTACTACGTAGTACGGTACGTACTACGTAGTAGTGTAGTACGGTACATTAGTGTTAAGAGGCCCAGTTAATGAGGTAGATAGGATGATTAACTATTGAGATTACCCTAATCACTATCCATGAAGGTAGTTGAGCAACCCTAGAATAACGTTAGTATTGCTATCTCAACACTCCTCCTCAATCCAGAGTTACCTCATTAAAAAACTTACCCTGAGTAAAACCTTGTTAGGGAAAAAGCCCAAGGAAGAAAAATAGTGTAACTTACTGGAGGAGAAACTAGTGTAGAGGTTGCATTCCTGCTTTCTTCACTAGTTCTCTTTGCTTGTATACAGGTAGCGCTTTGGTGAGCATGTCGGAGTGTTGTGGGTGGATTTAATCTTCTTGACGTCTACATGTCCTGATTCAATGAGATCTTTAATGAATCCGAAGATCTAGGGGCTGATGTGCTTGATTTGATCAGCCTTGATGAAGCGTGCCATGACTTGTGCAATATATGTTGCATTGTCTTCGTAGACGGTGGTTGGTCCGTGGCTTGAAACGAGTCCGCTTTGCTCTTGTCCATGGTTTGCAGCCATACCACCTGTCGTGTTGCTTTGTGAAGCACAATGAGCTCCGCGTGGTTTGTGGACGTCGTTGTTATTGTCTGCTTGACTGACTTTTATGAAATCGGGGCGTTGTTCGTAAGGAAGATGTAACATGTCTGGGATTTGCCAGAGATCTCATCGGTTTTGAAGCCAGAGTCGGCGTATCCAATCATCTCAGGTCTTCCTCCTTTCGTATAGTGAAGCCTCAGGTCCTATGTTCCTTGCAAGTACCGAAGAAGGTGTTTTACTCCATTCTTGTGTCTTGCGGCGGGTTTCTAGTTGTGCCTTACCAATTCACTTGTGGCAAACGCTATGTCTAGTCTTGTGTATGTGGATAGGTAGAGTAGAGCTCCAACTGCTACGAGGTACTTGGTCTTATCGGTGACGACCTCCTCCTCTCAAGGGCGATACGGGTTGTCATCCATTTTGCTTCAGCCAAGCATTGGGGCCGTGAGTGGATTTGCATGATCCATGTTGAATGTCTTGAAGAGGCGCTGGGTGTAAGCTATTTGGTGGAGAAGCATGCTTCCATCCGCAAGGTGGGCAATTTGAAGACCTAGGCAGAAAGTTGTCTTGCCTATCAGTTTCATTTCGAATCGATCTGTAAGGAGATTCACGGCAAATTTGTATGCATGTACTATCCCGACTAGGTTGAGGTCATCGACATATACAGCTATGATCACGAAACCATTGGTATTCTTGAACGTGAATATATACAGAATCGTTGAGTCATGTTGGAAGCCGCTGTTTGGTAAGAAGTCCCGTAGGGGTTGGTACCACATTCGCCCAACAAGCTTGAGTCCATAAAGGACTTGTTGTAGTTTAAGCCTGGAGAATTTGCCTAGATTATAAGCAAGCGATATTGTGCCCGGATCGTAAGCGGGCGTTGCTATCCTTGGCTCGGTCTTAGGAATAAAATCAAGAGGAGGTTTGATGTAGATGTCAGCGTCGAAGGGTCCATAGAGGTATACGGTCACTACATCTAGTAGTTGAGTCTTTAAGGAGAAATGGACAACGAGGCTAAGGAGGTATCGGAAAGAGGTACTGTCCATGACGGGGAGTATGTAAATTTGAAATCAATCCCTGGTTGTTGTGTAAAACCTTCAACAACGAGGCGTACTTAGAAACGGATTACGTTTTCTTTTGCATTCCGTTTCTGGGTAAATATCATCTTGAAGCCGATTGATTTACATTGGGTGAGGTTTGTGACTAAGGGGCTGAAAACTTTTTGTTTTCGGAGGGAATTGTATTCTGCTTCTATCGCCTTTGGCCATTCCGGCCAATAGTGGCTGGTCCTACCCTCCTCCTAAGGTTTGGGGTTCACCATTCAATAGCGTTAGTCTAGTAATGAAGGCTTCTATCAATTGTGTGTCTTCATCGGACTTAGGAAAATCTACATCAGAGTGTAGACTTAAAGGTTTTGTCCGATGGATTTTTGGAGGAGATGGACGGTCAGATTTTTGTTTGACCGGATGCACGCTAGCTGGTTGAAACCCTATGCGAGGGAGGGGGTTCTGGGAAATGCGAGGCCCTGCGTTAAAGCTGTCAAGAAGCTTCTAAGCCAAGGTTAAAAGTTGAAGAAGTTTTTTTACTTCTGTTCGGATAAAGCTGTCCGAGGGTCAGGATTCAAGGTAAAGGTTTTGGGAGCCCAAAATTCCAGTTTGGGGGATGGATTTTCACCAGGTGTGGAGGGAAATACATCTTCCACAAACTTACAGTTTGCGAATCTAGCACGTAGAAGGTTACCGATAGGTGGAGATACATATCAGATGATACTTGGAGAGTCAAATCCTATGAATATACCTTCGTGACGATGAGTGCTAATATTCCTCTGAGGTTCAACTGTGGGGATCCAAAGTTGACATCCAAATGTTTAAAGATGAGAGACGTTTGGAACTTGTCCTGATAATAATAGGGAGTGGCTCTTATAGTGAGCAAAAGTTGTTCTCGATCCAAGCCGCCTCTTCTAATGGGATTGCTCTTACATTAGATGCTATTCTAAAGAGAGTTGCTCCGTAACCACCTTCCGAACATCGCTTTAACCCGTAAACGTCAGAAGGTACCACTGGTAGCCACAATATTCTACATGTATGGTGTCGTATATGAACATAATAAGGTTAACATATTGAAATGACCTCCAAATGAAAGATGTTAGTTGAAGAATCTTCAATCCAAAGGTTTAAGTCTTGCTAGACTTTGATACATTTTTTTGTATTCTAAAGAAAAAAATACGTGCCCATATATGGAGTTCCTGACTGAAGTTTAATGTGAGAATGCGCCGCAGCCTGCAGTTCCAGTCCTCGTGCGCGCGGTGCTGGAGGCGTTGGCGGAGTTTGAGTTTCTAGTGACGCCTTCACATGTGGAGGAGCAAGCGATGGCCGTGCTCAATCCGATGGGGTGGCCCTCGAGCACGCTCATCGATGAGGGTATGTCAGCGCTTCTTTAATGTCATTTTGATTCTTAGAGCGAGTGTTTTTTGCGTTTGAGTATGAATACAAGCGTTAAAGTAACGTTGTTCATGTAAAAAACAATTCAATGTTGTCAACTTCCGAGAAAATAAGATTTAAGAAGAATAACAGAGGATTTCCATCATTTCACATGAGTGCAATTGTTGGAATTTGAGTAAATATTTGACTCTACATAGATGAACTTGCTATCCGGCTACAGTACGAAGCATTTTGCAAGTAAGGATGATGTATGTCACGTTTTTATAGGTTTATCATCTAGCAAGGTGTGTTGTAGTATCGTTAATATCTTTAGTGCTTAGTTTTATGATCGAGAGTCTGGTATGGGCCTTTACTGAGATGGTAAGCTCTTTGCTGTGGTATCGGATTTTAGATGCTTGCGTCTGTAAGTGCAGTTATCTGCTCAAGCTTTGAAGAAGAAGCCAGGTACTCTATTTTTTTTGCTGCTGAGTTGAAAAAAAACATTTCATTGTTAGATAGCAGGTCCATTGCTGAGACTTTTAGGTTCAGGGAGCGTGATCTTCTGCACATTGTCCGTTTTGCTATTTTAGACAACAGGGGTGTTCACAGCAGAGCAATGAGCCACTTCAATGTTTCATTTCAACAATTTCTTTAACACTTCATTTTGTGGGGCTGTTTGGATTCTGGTAGTATGTTGCAACCTAAGTCTGTGCGTCATTTCTGGGGTTTAAGTCCTCAACAGTCCATCTGAAGCCTTTGGTATTCTTATGGTTATTGATTTATTCAAAAGTTGGAGCTATCTTTTACGGGATGTGGACCACAAGATGATTTTCTACCCGGTTTAGGAGCTTCGGGTGACATCTGAGTAGTTTGCTTATGACAAGGTTTAGGACGGTACTAATGGTTGGTGGTGGAATTTGCAGAGAGCAGGGGGGCAAGATGGTGGGCTGCAGCCCGTGACTGTGAAGATGATCAGTCAGGCGATGCAGAAGCCTGGAGACGATGCTTTCTACGTCGATGGCTTGGAAGTCAATAATGTATGTGTAGATAGCTGCGTTTGGTTAGTGATTGTATACGTTCTCGTTCTGTTGCAGGAGCGTGATAGCAGCCTGTTGTTTAATTCATGACGATTTATGTTTGGACATGTGCAGGTAACCTTGGTGGGTATGGTTCATGACAAGGATGAGAGGAACATTGACGCCTCTTTCCAACTAGACGATACAATGGGCCAAATTGAGTTCAAACACTGGTTTGAGATTGTATTAAAGCTACTTTTTCTACCAAAAAATCATATTATGGCAAGTCAAAGGTGTTTTCATCGTACTGGGTACGCTTAAGAGAACAAAATGATCTAGATCATACTAAGAGAACAAAATGTCTCCACATGGTGCTACTTTGTTGTGTATTGTATCAATCTTTAAAGGTAGAGGAAAGGTATAATGCATCCAGTAAAAAATACACAATCTAATTTCATAAAGAATGTCTTATTATCAGTCTAGATCAAAATCCAATGGTTGGAAATAGTCTAAAAATCTTTTTGTTCTTATCCATTCTTTTCAATAGTATGAGAATAATCAAGAACATTTAGGAAGTAACAACACTTCTGAAAGCAAAAACACAAACTAATCTCATAGAGGATTGCTATGGAAATGAAAATGGAAGAACATTTCATAAAGAATCATGAATTTTGTGCTATATTTACATCTTCTTTCAAAAGAAGAACTCCAATTTCCTTTGGATGCCAGTGTGAATAAGTATGTTCGTTCCATTTATAAGTAGAGAAGCTGACAATATACTCACTAGAAGTCTCTCCCTATGAATGAAAGTGACGAGATACCCGTTCGGTGGCCAAGACCCACCGAGACAAAGTCTTGCGCTAGGACATGGTTCATGATCTTTTTCTTTTTAAAAGTTTATTCATTTTTACTTTTAAGTTACCCATATATGTATACGTGCCCCATCCAGATGATAAAACTCTATAGTTGTTTGAAATAAAAGAGCAACTCCTAAGTGCAAAGATGACCATTACCATAACACATTAAACCTCAAGAAAATCATCCAAAACTTCTGAAAAGAGGTTAAATGATAAAAAGGACATTTTACTTTACAACACAAAATTATTGATATACACATACACATATTCTATATTCATTTATGAAACTATGAAGGGGATATATAGATTTACCTTATAGGCACTAAAAAGTAAAAGACCTCTGGGATCGCATACCCCAAACCCAACATCTACAATAACACCAAATTTGACCCGCACAAATCTACAAAAAAAAAACAAATATACATAGTTGCTTTCTCAAAAAAGTCACGGATTTGGGTACGCTTCACGGACACCCCACCAATATCCACAGAATTGCAAAAGCGGACCCACTCAAGTCTACCAAGAAGTTGCTTTTTAAAATAGAACGACGGGTTTGGGTCGCCTTGGCAGCGTGAGCAAGCGACTGCTTGTGACGAAGTATTTATTTGCTGTAGCGTAGGATGGCGATGGAGAAGCCGCAGGGCTGGGCGTCGCTCACTCGCCTGCACCGAGGCGAGGAAGGTGCTGGCGCGGCGGCTGATCCCTTCCCGTCGCTGGGGGGCGGGAGCGCGAAGCGAGCTGTTGCTGCTGCGGCGACGAGCTTGCACGCGCCTTTCGTGAGCGTGGCGAGCAAGGGCGCGGTGGTGAGTAGCAGTGAGACTGGCGCGGGAGTAGTGAGCCAGGAGGATGCGGCGGTGGCTAGACTACTGGAGCGCCATGGCTGGGCGGACGACGTGCTCGTGCGCGACGTGCTGCGCGCTGTGGCCGGGGACGAGGGCACGGCCAGCGCGCAGCTCGCGGACATGGCGGGAGAGTACGACGATAGAGATGACGCCGCGACGACTCGGGCTGCCGGCGCCGCGGAGTGCGAGGAGAACGACGTTTATTTGAAGTTCCGGAGGGAGGCGCTGCGGCTTAGCCGGTGCGTGATCATAAATATCGCGTTTTCTTGAAGTTTCGTTTTTTGTGGAAATTTGTTGAATTTTTTCATGCCCTGAGTTTTTCGGAGTTTTTAAGGTTTTAAGGTTTTTAATGAATTTTCTTGGGTATGGTTTGGGTATGGATGCTGGTGTTGAATTTTCTTTGGTTTTGCAGGGCGAGGGGGAAGTATGCTCGTGGTGCATATAATGCGTATATGGCGGGGGACCATACGCATGCGAAGCAGTTTTCGCGAGAAGCGCGGGAGAATTTTAAGAATGCTGAGAAGTTGCACGCTCAAGCTGCCGAGGAGATTCTTTATTCTAGGAATGCAGGTGAGTGGAGTGATTAGTTCAGGTGAATTCATAGTATAGCTTTTTATTGGTTGCCGTTCCTGGTTTGGTTGATGTTTACAGTTCTGTGTTGTGGTTTTCTTCTCTTTGTGCAGATGGACATCTGAATGTGTGGTCGATTGACCTACATGGATTGCATGCGACCGAAGCAGTGATGGCGCTTCAAGAGCGCCTTGATTTCATTGAGAAAGAGTTGTCCGTGAATCCTGCGTTTCTTTATAGTCAGTCACAGCGGGCGCCAGAGCATGAGCGGCCGTTGCCTTTAGCGGCTTCACGAGCTGTTGTGAAAAATGTACTTTCAGTCATCACAGGTATATGAATCTTGAAGTTTTGGTGTCATATCTCATTTTGATTCGTCTGGCCTTGCCCTATAATCGCACATTGTTTTTTTATCCGTGTTATTCATTTTGAGGAATTCTGTGCTCCAGGTGTTGGGCGGCACAGCAAAGGTGGTCCTTCTCTTCCGCTGGCAGTCAAGAATTTCCTCCTGGCTCATGGGTACTCACACTGTATCCTTCCCGAAATTATTATTCTTCTGTTTGTTAAGACATGCCTAATGGTGGTGGTGTCAATTTCTTGTCTCACAGGTACAAGTTTACTGAATCAAGGCCTGGTGCAGTGGCTGTCACTCCAAAGCGGCGCTACACTTGATCCTGCCACATTTCTACAGTTGTTGTACTTGTAAGTCTCTGACATTTTATTGTATTTAGTTTGCAACAGGTTGTGCTTCAAAAGTTGTACAACTTGGGAATGCTAGCAATAGGTTGTTCTCAGGAACAGAAAAGTGTGTGCCTTGACACAACCTTAGTATTACTGCGTGGATCAGTCGTTTGTATTTTAGACACAATGAGGTCCATTCTAGGTAGGTTGCTTCGCACATTCTTCATCCAATGATGAGGGGGTACTCGGTAAAGAGTGTCAACCCCACGGTCATTGGATCATATTTAGTCCCTGTTTACAAGCCTGGGTTGTAGCATAGCTTAAAAGCAAGCATGTGCTTGTAAATGTAAAGCCACAGTAGCTCTCTGAATCAGGGAAGATTCTCAGCAGCTATGCGTGCAATCATGTAGTTTTAGTTTGATTTGTCCCAAAGTTCGACATTTGAGATCGTTTCTCCAGACAGGGATGAGTCAGGAGACTGCCAAATTGAACAAGAGCATCTTGATCGATTGTCTATTGTCAGCATTTCAAGTAGAAAACATTGTCGCTATTGTGTGATAACTGATCCGTCGCCTAAGAAATTCAAACTCTTGCGGGAAACCCCATCTACTTAGCAGGCACATGCCTTAACCCTTCAAGGCCGATGAGCTTTTTTAGCAGGGACTATGAGTGTTCTAGATCATGTAGAATGACATCTATGCATTGGGTACATTTCAGCACAAAAAATCTATGAACTCATTTAACAAAAATCAGTGTAGCTCGCCAAAGTGACAATGGCAGGCTATGATGACCTTTATCTTTTTCTCCTTGAATGTAACGTCTCTTGTTTGAGTATCCACTGATATGGCCGCAATCACCATCCATAGACAACCCCGGTATTGTAAGGGGTTAACCTCTTAAGGCCACATGACCATACGCGGGTTGTTTTGGCACAAAAACCATTTCAGAAAGTGTTGTAAGCCACCTCAAAGGAAAAAATAGACCATGTCTTAGAGGTGGGGGAAGACATGTATCTATTGAGACCATTGCCGTGACAATCAATGCAAGCATTAGCGAGCTACAGTAAATTCCGTGAAAATGAGTTTATAGATTTTTGTGTTGAAAGTGTATGTGGTGGATAGATGTCACTTTGCATGGTCTAGAATACTTGTAGATTCTCACATGCCAGAAAAGCTCATTGGCCTTACATAATTAAATGATGCTAAGATACTAAACATTGAAAAATCTTATCAGATAATCATCCCACATGAAAACAGATCACCACCAATCCTAAATAGGTAAGATTTTACAATATGCATCCATAACCATGAGATGACCATCACTCACTAAAACATATCACCAATGACCAATACATATACCCAACAATGACCAGTCTCCTTCCCTAACCACACCATATCACTAGCATCTAAGAACCCAACTAACTCTCACAAAAATTAAAGGTAAATCTTACATGATATAAGTCACTGCGGAACATACCTCACGCCGAGCAATGAAAACATTAATCGATGGAGATGCACAAAATAGAATAGAAGGGCAACAATCGGAGACAAAAATCGTGTTAAAACTAATACTAAAGCCTTCATGCATAATTCCATACTTCAATTCTACTTCAATTTAGCTGTCAGTAGTGCCCTTGCCTCGAAAGTCAAACAAGGCAGATCGGCATTGGATACATTCATGAGTTGCTTATCCATGGTATGTCTTCTCTCTTTTTACTCACTCTCACTTATTGGCATTGGGCAAAGGAGGGCACCAAATCTCACCTACTCTACAGTTTGATTATGGGCTCCGGTGATTTTTGGGCTTCTAAATTCTATATCAATTGCAAATTTTTGAGATCAAATTTGAAAAAATATTTGTTGAGTTTCATTTCTAAATCCGCATCTTTCTACATAAATGTTTTTGACATACAATGTCATTTGAGTCCCCAACTGGCTTAAGTGATCGGAATTGGGTGCCTCTACCTTAGTGAAGGAAAGTTCTTGACAACCTTCATTGTTTTCACTTAAAAACGCATAGAAATCAAGGATTTTACTATTTTTGTTTTTTTCTATTGTTAAGATAAGTCATGATAATTCTATTTATTGTCCGGATTTTAGATACAACAATTATTTTTTTAATTAAGAATATATTTGCTTTTCTAAGTGAAGGGCCACTTTCTACACCCCTAGTTGTTGGAGGTCCATTATTCTTATCGTAAACACCTCCATTACTTGTGATTTTTGGCATGCGATGACCTAACACAAGGTAGAACATAGACCCATTGAGCTTATGCAATGTGTAGTGGGAAAATATGCCCTTATCTTGAGTCAAAGTACGTCAGGGCATAGTGGGAAAAAACAATTTTGCACTCTTCAAATGCATGTATCTTACAATCCGCATGGTCATATTTAATGAAACTTTCCAGGTGTCTTCTTTTAGTAGAGAGCTTGCAGATCCCACGGTTGAAAATAGTAAATAAATGTTTTAATTAGTCTAAAAATATCTCATGTCAAAGTGGCAATTGTGGGGTGGTTTTGGTGAAGCACAAGGCCCAGTCCTTTAGGGGTTAAAGGGCAATGGGGCTAGAAAATGCCTTTGACTTCTGTTGCACATGCATGTTGAATTTAACTTGTAGCCCCAAGGTCTTGGATATCAACTCCATAACTTGTCATCTCTCATTCGGAATTAGCTATTCATTTGTAGAAATTCTTTGAGACCAACATTGACTAATACAAAACTTCAATAATACTCCATGTTTTTGTTTTGAAAGTGTCAATTGAATGTGTTTAATATTAAAATACACATGTTGAAATGTGTCCACCACCGCCTCCTCTCTCTCTCTCAATCCACATTAATTTTGTGCCACCAATTATGAAACATCCCGCACTATTTTCTAAGGCACATGATTTGATGTCAATAGAGAATTGAGGTGGACCACTGTAATTTGCATCTAATGGAATTAGTGCAGGTATTCAGGAGTAGTCTGGTCCAAAGTAAATGCAGTGTTTGCTGTAGTATCTCCAGCCTAGCAACCGAAAGCGAAATAATTGCCCACAAGCCGCCGAGAAAAATCCACCACGGACTGCCAAACGGCGCCACATGGATCTCTTTAGAGACGAAACGTGTCCAACTCACTTTGTCACCGTCTCATATACAAACACAACAGATCTCTCTCCGGAACAACCAACAACCATTTCTCTACTCACGAATCTCCACACTCTTTCCCCCTTTTTCTATTGATTTTCGGTTTAGCGAAAGGATGGCCAGCAACGGAGCAGCTGCGGAGAGACAGCCCGAGCAGAAGACGAGCACTGCGTCTGAGGCTGCTGTCGCTCCGGAGGTCTCCAGGTTTCCCAAGGTTGGTCTATGTTTTGATGTGTGATGCTGTTTTCTTCCGTGTTCTTTTCTCTTGGTTTGGAGTGAGAGCACGGTTCGATTTGAACTTTCTCAATCACAAACCCAGTTCCTGAGTTCTGAGCGAGTCTAGAGCTGCTCGAGAGATTAAGGTGTTGTTGCTTCTAGGTTTGTTAGATCTGTGAGTTTTTGGTTTCAGCGCTTTGTGGCTGAAACGTAGCAACGAGGTCAGTTCTCATCTGGTTAAATGCATTTTTCTTTCCTTGTGAGTTATCGTTTTAAGTGAGAAACCGGTTTCTTAAACGTAACTTGATGGTGGAATGTTGGAAACCTGAGTTCAGAGCAACGACGCACAGCCTTGATTCGCTCGTCTGTGTACGGATGAAAAGGTTTGTAGGATATTGTGATGCTTCCTTGGTTCTGGTTGCAGTGTTGGTTGCTGAAATGTGATGTGATATCTGTTGTGGCAGGATGTTGATGGCGCAAGCCACGGTCCCGTTTGGCAGAGCATTGCCGTCCCGTTGAAAGCAGACCCGGCTAACAATCCGAACAGCGACGAGTGGAGCGAGGCGAAGAAGGCCTTCAAGGACACCGGCTTGCTGAACCGCATCTCAGATCACGTAGCAGATCCTTGAATTTCGACCATTTTCTCGCCGAGTTTTGGGGAGTGCCTATGGCATGCGACGTGCTTTTCTACCTTCCATTTGTAAATCAGTAGCAGATTACTCACTCTTTTCGGTATCACAGACCTGTGGAGATGCTATTCTGGAAGTCACATTGGTCACTGATGTGCTTCAACGGCAGGTGACCTCCTCGTACACAGAGTTCTCTTTATAGCTGCCTTAGAAGTTAGGCATCAAGTTGCAATTTGCAATATAATTTGCTATTGATCACCACATGTACTTGATATCGATTGAGGTGAATCATGAGAAACGCTTTGTTAGTTGGAAGTTCATTGAAGATTACGTATTGCAGGCCTTATTCGGACACCTACAGAAGTATCTCTTGTTTGCGATCATGCTACTTTAACCCTAGAACGCCTGAGAAGCTAAGAGTGCCTTCTTGGATGCCATCTAAGGATGATAATAGATGTAACCAATTGTTTTTCATCCAATTTTTTTTGTGGAGAGTTCATTGAATGTGTGAGGATTAGATGATGAGGATGAAGCATTGCATCATTGAGGTATTTGTGTTATATCTAAAGAAAATGTTTGTGACATATCTCAATGTAGTGAATTTTAGTAACTTCTACCTTAAAATGAGAATTCGTGTCATTAAAATGTGATGTTTTTTGGGTCGAACTATTGAAATGAATTTTGTGGAGTCTACTTTCCATTCCAATTTGAAAATTTGAAAAATACATAAAATTAAATAAGATACTAAACTCTGGCCCCATATCGGTAGTTGACCAATTTACTAATTTTAGCTGAACACGGAAGTTTCATCTAGACCACAATTGTTGGCATTGTAATGTATAGTATAATATAATATAATATACTGTACATCCTTGGTGAAAATTTCAGAGTATTTTAGCATAATTTGTATTTGGTATTAGTTTTCTTCACTTTTTCTTCAGAAATTCCCAATAATTTCAAATTTTCAAGAAATGATTTGTGATTTTTGTGACACAAACAAATTTACAAAACATGTGATCTCATCTCTAAAATAGGAAATATACATTTTCCACTTATATTTAATGAAAATTAGAGCGCATAATAGAATGGAAATTGGGATTGATGGCACGATCATATGCTCTAGTTCTAGGGTTAAATCAAAATAGGAAGGGCAATGAAGGTTGCGTCATAGAATAAGCTTTTGCCTTACTATTCAATCAACCATGAGACTGAATTACTCTGAAATAAAAAGAAACTTAGGCAATTCAGCTAGATCCTTTTACGATGTAATCATCGTTGATACTAAGTATTATTGAAATTTTAAAAGCATGTTTAACTTCTAAAGGACCTTGACTATGTTTTTGGAAAGAACTTCGACACTGCCAATGCTCATAGTGCCAACACAACAAATTTATCTTGATGTCATTCCACATTTATTTGTACTCTCAGAACCACCAAAGATCTCCACGAATTCACCAACCATGTCTTCGAATCCAACAAAGAGCTCTTCAAGTTCTGCTTGAGAGATCATGTCTATACATGCATCTACCACATGCTCCTCATTTGATGAAAGATTTATCACGTTGCTTGTGATCAGTCGAATCCTAGACTTCGCTGTGGAGATCGGAGATGGGGAGTGCGCTGACAGATTATTTGGACTGCGTGAATCCACCCCTAACGAGAACTCGGTCATAGCAGATGCTATCTCTGCAGATGTGATCTTGATTTGTAGGCCCTGAATCTTCTTTGCCGGAGCATTACCTGCATGCGCCTCTTCCTTCTCCTTTTTTGACAACCGGATGTTCCCTCCAAAAGTGAACAATTTATCGCAGTCTAGACATTGATATCGCGGCTGCGACCACTTCGGGTTGTTGTTGTAGTAGCGCCATTTCACGTTTCCCCGAAGACATGCCTTCGCCACGCCTACCGCGTGCGTGGGTTCAAGATGAGCTACCATCGTTGACTCGTTGTAGTGTAATGCACTCGATATACAAGCTACCACCACAAATACTAGTTGTATTCTAGTCTTGCAACCACCTACTTGTCAATAACATTACAAACGCAACTACATGAGGTCTAGCACACATTACTATATATATATATACAAGTAATTAAGTAAAAGTATAATTGTTAAAGTAAAAGTAAAACAAAACTGGACCAAGTCTAATAAATTACTATAGATGTATAAAAATATAGTATTGAAGTAAAAGTATTAAAGTAAAAGTATTGAAGCAAAAGTTAGACATCTTCAAAAAGCATAGATAAGATTCACGGCATGCACACATGTAGGCAATCACGGAAACCAGTTCTATTTTGAATGACTAGTTGAACCCTTGTTGTCCTCGATAGAGCAATATATAGTATCAAAGTAAAAGTACAAAATAAAAGTATCAAAGTAAAAATCTTATGAAAACGTAGATAAGCTGATTGCACGCGATCGGTCACGGAAACCAATTCTATCATGTATATAGATTAGTGAATCACGTGTCCTCCAGACACAACCTTGTATTGAATTAAGTTCCGACTTCCTTCTAAAAACTTAATGTTTCTTTGTAAAAATTAAATAAGAAAGTGTCAAAGTAATAGTATAAAATAAAAACCTCAAAGTAAAAGCATGAAAATCTTTCCAAAACGTAGGTAAGCTTGACCACACGCATGCACGGACGAACGGATGGAGGGAAACCAATTCTATAATTAACTAGATTGTTACCCGTGTCCTCCGGACACAACATTTTTTTGTGTTGAGTCCCCACCTCCCCATCCCCTAGCCCTTTCCCTCCAATCCATCGCCCCCCCCATCCTTGTCCCCTTGTCCCTCGTCCCCCATCCCCGTCCCCGTCCCCGTCCCCATCCCCATCCCCGCCCCGTCCTTTTATCCAAAACCCTAACTTGTACCCTTGTCACCCGTGTTACCCATGTCATCCGGACACAACATTTTTTTGTGTCCAAAAAAATGTCCCCCCAATCCATCGTCCCCCCGTCCCCCGTCCCCCTTCCCCCGTCCCCGTCCCCGTCCCTGTCCCCGTCTCCGTCCCGTCCCGTCCATTTATCCGAAACCCTAACTTTTAGCTTTTCATTTTATCCAAAATCCTAACTTTTAGCTTTTCATTTTATCCAAAACCCTAATTTTTAGCTTTTGATTTTATTTAAAACCCCAACTTTTATTTTTTCATCCAAAAGTGTTTTTCATCGACACGTTCATCCACTTGACACACCGTTTTCATCCGACATGTTCATCCATTTGACGGATTTTTCATCCTGAATTCTATTATAATAAGAGATATAGACTAGTGGAACCTGTGCCCTCCGGACACTCTATCATTTCCTATTTCTTGTCCCCGTCCCTTGTCTCCATCCTTGTCCTTTGTCTCATGTCTCCGTCTCTGTCCCCGTCCATAACCCCCTACCAAATAAATATTAAACATGGGTTTTTAAGAGCTGTGACTTTTTCGTCTCAAAGAATTTTTTTGCCAACCATATTGACATTGATCACTCTCTTTAGGTGGTATAGATGGTTACACTCTCACTAAAAATCTTTATAAAAAGTAAAAAGTTATAGAGCTTTCAAATCATAAAGTACCACTACACTAAACAAAGAATTTATTGTACTTCTCTCAAAACAACTTTCAACCCCTGAAGGAAAAAAGATCTAGAAGTGACAATAAAAAATGCTCTCTAATCTAAGGAAAGAATTCTTCAACACATGGCAATCATTCATTGAATCATATGGAATGTTGATCTGAAGCTTGAAGATATACAACTATCCAGTTCTACCTAGATTTGGTCACTTAAATGTCAATCTTTCCTCCTCAGTAGACTCCTTCAATAGGGCTTCTTCCACGTCCCACTCCAATACTATGGTCTTGGTGTGAGTCTTTTGTTTGTAAAAATCGGTATTGATTATTTGAATCTATAAAGCATATCTTTTCTAGTATGAATAGTATGAATATTTATGTGAATAATATTTCCTCATATTGTAACATGCTTTTATTTTAATGGATACTTTTAAATGAAAGTATTAATATATCAAACCAAAGTAAAAGAAAAGCTTTAATGAGAGTATGAAACCAAGGTAAAAAAAAACCATGAAAGTGCCAATGTTAAAGCCTAAAATAAAAGTATAAAAGTGAAAGTGTCAAATCTTTTCAACACATAAATAAGCTTGACCGCAAGCACGGACGGACGGATGGACAAAAATCAATTCTATTATATATATAGATAGATTGATAGAGATCCTTATTGTACTCGACGAGACAATACATAGCATCAAAGTAAAAGTATAAATAATAGTATCAAAGTAAAAGAATGAAAATCTCTACAAAACATAGATAAGTTTAATTGCACACAGTTATGCACGGAAACCAATCTATATTTAGATAAGTGGAACCTTTGTCATCCCTGACGGAGCAATATATAGCATTAAAGTAATAATTTGAAAATTAAAAGCATGAAAGCAAATTAAAGTGTAATATCTTCTGAAAATGTAGATAAGCTTGATTGAGCACATGCGGTAATGGAAACCAATTCCATTTCTATATATATTGATAGACTAGGAATTGTGTCCCCAAGACACAATATTGAATTGAATAAAACCCCCATTTTCATCTAAAAATTGAAGTTTATACGTTTTCCTAATATATATGGTAGTCTCAAAGCAAAAGCACAAAAGGAAAGCATAAAAGGAAAAGTGTGAAATCTTTCAAAAGTGTGTCAAAGCAAAGGCCTAAATAAGAGTATCAAAGTAAATTCATAAATCTTCCAAATATGTAGATAAGTTTGACGGCAGAGACGCACGGACAGAAATCAATTCTATTATTAATATAGACTAGTGGAACCCATGTCTTCCGAACACAATATCATCCCTTGTCCCCGTCCCCGTCCCTATCTCCCGTCCTTGTCTTCCATCCCTGTCCCCGTCCTGGTCCCTGTCCTCCGTCCCTGTTCTTGTCTGAGTCCCCCGTTCTCATCCCAATCCCTCGTCTTCGTCTCTGTCCCCCGCCCTCGTCCTCGTCCCCAACTCCCCTACCCAACAAATATTAAAAATGGATTCTTTGAAAGTTGTGCCTTTTTACTCTCGATCAATATTTTTACCAACCATGTTGACAATGATCACTCTCTTTAAGTACCATAGATGGTTACACTCTCACTGAAAATCTTCATCAAAAAATAAAAAGTTGTAGCGCTTTCAAATAATAAAGTACCACTATACTAAACAAAGAAGTTATTGTAATTCTCCCAAAACAACTTTTAACCCCCAAAGGAAAAAGATCTAGAAGTGATAAAAAAAATGCTTTCTAATCAAAAAAACAAATTCTCCCTGACAAATAACCTCACCCTCATATTAATGACAAGCAGGCTCCAAGTGGGTACCCATTGGTGGGGCAAAAGATGAAAATTGGCTTTAGATTGTTGATTGAAAACTAAAAATTAATAAATTAAAGAATTAAAACGATTTGAAAGTTAAGGGGGTCTAATTTATAAATCAATTAGTGTGATACACTACACCAAACATCGCATTTAGTGTAGTCACGCAAATAGTGTAATTACCCTACTACACTATTTGCGAACAAGTTCACGATTAGTGTTAGCCGCCAACATCATTATTGATGCCTCAATCAACCGCCTACTAGCCGTCATGTCTTTATTCTCTATGTTGACTTTTTCTATTTCCCACCTCTCCTACCTCCAATCAAACACCTACCGGCCGTCATGCCTTTAGTCTCTCTTCCTTTATATCATCAGAACCTTTGAATGCCTATAACTTACTCAAATTTTCTTCAAATTAAACATATGAGATGTTTTTTTGACATTTACAGAACATGTAGATGTCAAAAAACATCTCATAAGTGTAATTTCCATTCTTTTTGAGTGACTTATGCTCCTCTAAATAGTGTTGTTTTTCATTCATTGCGGCAAGCTTTTCATACACTAATTGTGCACAAGTTAAAAAAAATTCCAATTTTTACTGCCATTCACATATAGTATAATGTTTCACATTTAGTGTATTTTTATGTCATTACACTAATTGTGATTCTTACATTTAGTGTAAGAGTTTGTATTTAGTGTAGACTACACTAAATGCGATGTTTAGTGTAGATAAATCAGATGGATGTCAAATGCCGAAGGTGCTGTGATGTTCACTTCATTAACAAAAATATTTTGCATGGCAACGTTGAAGTGCCCCCTCCAAAATCCAAGCACATAAGGTAAGCCCCTCTAAAACCGACAAGTTAAGGAATGTGCATATATGGAGAGAGGAGATAGTTACATTATTATTTTTCAGTGATAGCCAATAGAATTAAAATTTCAACCCAAGTGATTTCATATGTTTTCGATGAAAACCGAATTAGTTATGAATTTTCAAACTCTGCAGCCATGTTTAGTGGGTGGCCAGCACTAGGTACCCTCCATAACCAACGACCAAAAGTAAGGGTCTTGACTAATAGCAAACCTCTATTTGGAGCTCAGTTGGTGGTAATGGGATGGAAGAGGGTTGGATATACCCCAATTTTATAGGCGTTGGTTATGGGTTTTTGTTGGTTATGGGGAGGCTTACCTTAGTAACAACATGAGAATTTTTAATATTCCAAGATCAGATACTAAGCTCCAAAGGCAGTCTCCACCCACTTTGGGTAACATGCCATGTCATTATATTACAACATGCTTTTACTTTTAATGGATACTTAAAAGTATAAAAGTATCTAACTAAAGTAAATAAAAAGCTATGATGAGGATATCAAACCAGAGTAAAAGAAAACCATGAAAGTGGTCAAGTAAAAACCTAGAAATAAAAGCCTCAAGGTATAAGCATGGAAATCTTTCCAACATGTAGATAAGCTTGACTGCGCGCACGGATATATAGATAGTTCAGTAGAACCTCCATCGCCACCGATGGGATAAGAGTCACAAAGTAAAAGCTCAAAATATACGTATAAAAATAAGGGATGGAAATCTTACCGAAATGTAGGTAAGTTTAACCATATGCGCGCGGTCACGGAAACCAATTCTAATATGTACACAGATGTAGACTAGTGAAACCCTCGTCGTTTCCAACAGAGCAAGTAAAGTAAAGGTATCAAAGCAAAAGTGCAAAATCTTCCAAAAGCTTTGATAAGCTTGACCACATAAAATACAATTCTATAATGTAGATAGATAGATAGATAGATAGATAGATATTCTAGTGCGATCCTTGTTGTCCCCCACAAGATAAGAGTCATAAAGTAAAAGTCTAAAATAAAAGAGATAAAATAAAAGTATAAAATCTTCCAAAAATATAGATATTAATCTTGACATTACCGAAACCAATTCTATTATGTTTTTAGATTAAAAACATTAGCCACTACACTAAACATCGCATTTACTGTATTGCTCACTGAATACAAATCCATACACTAAATGTAAAAATTACAATTAATGTAGTGACACAACAATACTCTAAATCAGAAATAGTACACTATGCACGAATTCCAATAAAGATTTGAAGGATATTTTTCTTACATGTGCACATTTAGTGTATGAAAAGCACATAAACTGCCAAGTATCTTCCCAAGAAACTTCTGGAGGCCATATCTCACTCATAACATCTCCAAATTGGGCGTAGGAGGTGTTTTTTGACATCTACATTTTTTGTAGATGTCAAAAAGAAACTCATGTGTTTGATTTGGACAAAATTGGAGTAAGTTAGGGTCATTCAAAGATTTTGCTTAAGTGAAAATGGACTTTGTTGAATTTTTGGGGACAAAACAAAGTGGAAAAATGGTAAGAAATAAAGAATGGGGTGAAAACATAGAAAATGTGACATAGAAATCATTTAAGAAAATGGAAGAAAATGAATTCAAGTGCAAGGAAAAGAAAAGTAGAATTACAAATTTATATTTAAAAATAATACAAATATGAAATTGCCTATGGCAATTTGGGAACCTCTTGTCCTTCAAAGAAAAGACAATATTTGGCAATGATTTCCAAAAGGTGGGGATATAATTGACCAACCAACCAAGTGCCATCTAAATCCATCGACAAACTAGTTCTAATAATGGCTTTTCGAGCATATGAAATGTTATCACAATCAACCATACGATTGATGTCATTATTCGCATTTGCTGCCATGTGAAGAAAAAATTCTTACCCGGGTTGCTAAGTTCATCGGACCACTAACTATTGCCGTGGGGAGTGTTTTGCCAAGCATTGTTGCCGATGTGTTCAATTTTTTAGCCTCCCACCGTCTCGTCCAAGCGTCCTTGATTTTGGAAATCATGAACGTATCCACGAGTTGACAAATGTGAGTTGCACACGGTGTAAAGTAATTCAGACCATTCCTTTCAATGCCAAAACGACCGCTAACCTAGAGGTTAAATTGTGAGCCGTACAATTGTCTACCCAAATGTACTTGGTACAATTGTACACATCTGATTGGTAAGCCCGTGGTTCCTCAAAGAATTGAGAAAATAAAGATTGGTCCATCCATCCCTTTGGACCCGTTTGGTAACAAATGCCGGGAATATTGTCTTCTAAAGTGCGGATAGGATAATTATTACTAGGTTTAGTAAAAATCAACATAGGCGCTTCAATAATGGCCCTAAGGCCTTGTGGAATTCCAACAACCATTGTCATGGCTTCTCCATCGACAACAACATCGGCGTACCTCACAATAGTATCACCACGAAAACCTAAAGTGTTATCGTTGTCCATGTTATTTACAAAGTGGGTCTCATCCATGTTTTTTATTAGGTTCTCATAAAAATGACCGGATTGGAATCTACGTTGTAAAACACCTAAATAAAATGCCATGTTTGTTTCAATTTGGGCCTCTTTTTGTGGACTTCAAGTTGAATGGCCTATTTGAATTAATAGAAAAACATTGTGGGCATCCATGAAATGGTAAACCCACGTACCAGTGTTTTTTTGTGTTAAAACAACATTGTCCTTAGGGTCAGTAGATTGGACATTGTACAAAGAATCAACCGCTAAAAGGATAGATAGGGCAAGTTCTTTGAGTAGGATTGGAGAGAATTTTATCCCGGAGCTGCGGTAAACTTCAAAATACTGCAACAATAAAAAATATAGCCATTGTACCTAGTCTAAACGATAGGGGCCTCGACCGTTGCTGGCTTTGTTGAGTATTTTTTCCCTCTTGCCCATGGTGTTGTGGCTTAATTGGGTAGTCTCCGTTGGTGCATCGTCATTAGGTGAGAGCAGTGTGTCTCCCAAAGCCTACCAGCGGGTCGCTCTCACAAGGTTGGTTTGGTGTTGGGCTCGGAAATGTCTCGGAAGCTCTCTTACAACGCCGCCGCAAAGCCCCTGTGCAAGGTCTCATCCTTGACCATCCATGTGACCACGGTGCAGCGCATGTGAATGGTGGAGATCTACTACATCGCTTGGCCGCGTGGCAATGATTCCGTCTCTCCGTAGATGACCAGTTGTTTTTGCATCCGTGATTTCCACTCAATATTAGGATGAGAAGGACGGCTGTGGATGAATTCTATACGTGGTGGAATGACGTCAGGGTCTGGCATTGTGTTAAAGGCCGGGTAGAATCGTACTGGATCTAGGTAGAGCGGTGTTGAGGTTGGGTCGGGGGGAGTTGCCTCGCGTCGTGGTCATCCTACGTGGCGTATTGGGGCGAGGCCAAGCTTTGCTGCGGCGCGGCGGGGTCCACCTGTGCTTCACGTGATCGTTAGGCTGGGCTCGGATGTTGGGCGTTGGACTGTCTTGGGAGTGCAGTTGGGGACTGTACTTAATCCAAACGGTTTGGTGCCAATTTGGATACCTTCGGAAACTTGGGGTATAAGCCCCCCTCCACAACATTTTTGCGGAGAAATCTAGAAACCCGAGAAACCCCAGCGCCCAAAACTCAGAAACCCCAAAGCCTAGATCCCAAATTTTCTAGAATCCTGGGCAAGCCAAACTCGTACTCATATACCTTGCTCACTCAAACCTCTGAAAAGACCCTGATCTCACGCTCCCAATTTCAAGGTTGCAAGTGAGAAAACAAGGATGTTTTGGGAGTGTAAATAGACTTGGGAATAGGGAGGAGTCAACGAGAAGAATATAGGCTTGATAGCTGGTAGGTGATTGATTGAGGGTTTCATAAATGACATTGACGGCTTATACTAAATTATAAGCTTATTGAGGTTTAGGAATTACACTATTTAGATGATATATTTAGTGTTAACCACACTAATTTATTTATAAATGCTCTCAGTTTTTACTCTTGATGAATATTTTACCAACTATGTTTACAATGGTCCCCCTCTTTAATCTAGGAACTTTCACTTAGATAGTTGTGGTCTGAGTAAATGAATCTTCAAAAGTAAAAATTTATAGCATTTCCAAAACAATTAGTTTGGTTACACTAAATATCACCTTTAGTGTAGTGTACACATAAATACACTCCTTCCTATACCGCTCTTTGGAGTAATCATCCTCTTCATATCACCAACTTCCAAGCCGATGGATCAAGGGGTGAAAGCGATCAAATTACTTTCTACGAGATAGTGGACTCGGTAATACAAAGCAAAACTTAGATTAAAATAATCCGACTTGGACTCTGTTCTAGTTCCAAAATTGCTTTGACTTTCATTAAATTTAGCACCACGGCCTTGGTGTAATGGTTTGGATCATGGCACACCGGTGAGGTGGTTGTGAGTTCACGTCCTATTGTCGGCGTGGTGCCTACCACCATAGTCCACCCAATTATGGTGGGGTCCCAAGGCCTCGTTGTATGGGGACCCACAAAGTCCTTGGGGTAGATGACATGTTGGTTGTCTCTAAGGCAATTAGTGTAGGGAAGTACTTAGTGTAGAAAAGTGTTTATCCTCGAGAGAGAGGAGTAGTTCTATTACACTAGCCTATGTCCCCTGGCCATATGCTTAGTGAAGAGAATGAACAAACACTATATTCACGCCGGTCTCCTTCGGGGACCAGAGTTCTTCTTCTTCTTGAGTTTCATTTCTTGCAGGAGTCGGACGGAACATGGTGATATTGTGCAGAGAATGATGCTATATATTGGTATTGCATCGTTGCGTTGATAAGTAGTTAGTTATTTCATTTGTTACTTTGATCTTTAGTTAGTCAGATGATATTGAGTTAGCTGGATGTTGGACGACATTCATCCTTGAACTATGTCTTCTTCCCAGACGTACGTAAGATCGATGATGACATTGCTGTTTTCCGGCTGTTGTTTGCTTTCACCGTAATGTCATATTGAGCATCCGCTCTCGGCCATAGCTTGTGTACAAGTCTGATGTCGTAAGTCTGTGTGTATTAACAATACTGGAGCATCATACCTGGGGCTGACTACCTCCACCGGTGCTACTAGACACATGATTCTCTTACAGTAGTATGTTTGCCTGTGGACGCTCCAGGTTTTGATCAGAAGTGGGAGCTGGCGATGGGGCCGAGACAGCGACGCTGAAGGTACCCAGTGGCGGGCCACAAGACGAGGCTGACGAAGCCCAGCTCCCAAGTGCACAAAAGCGCGAATCATTTGCTCCTGAGCATCTTCTCGATCTCCTCGCAATACTCTGGACTGCACGTCTTGAAGTATTTTGTCCAGTTGAACTCCTAGTGCAGGAATATTAACCGGTGCGTCTCATTCGCAAGAGCGTAAACCATGCCATCAAATTGTTCTTCACGGAAAGTGCGCCTTGGTAGTACTCGTCCACAACACTTGGCTCTCATCTCTGTCCAGGATATCCATCAAGAAATCAGCAATCCCATTGTAACACGACTGTATCGTTATTAAGCTCTTCTGGTGGATCATATCAGGCAGTTGGATCCTTTTATAAAGTTCAGCATCAGTGAAGAGGAATGATACAAACTTAATTCAAGTAATGGTGATATTAAACTTGAGGTTGTGATTCACACAATGTCCTTATTGTAGGGTTTAGGGTTTAGGGTTTAGGATATTAAACTTGATGTAGTTATCTTTTCTTTACCGTATCTCCATATTCTATGAAGAGAGTCCACCAATTCTTCTTTATTGTGTGGCCGTGATGTACTCTAAACTCTGTCTTTCACTCTCTTCTATAAGTTCTCTATTGGGTTTAGATCTGGAGAGTTGGTTGGCCATTTCAACTTCTTTATGCCATGAGCTTCTCTCCACAACTCTGGCAACCCGCTATCGTGAATCGGAGCGCCATCTTTCATAAGTATAATGTCTTTTCGATGATCATGGAGAAAATACAACCCACTTAAAGTGCCTTGGTAAATAAAAATCAACAAAATCACTTGCACTTCTACTCTGTGGAGGTATGATTATTATAGGAGACTTATCAAAGCCACTAATAGCACCCCAAACCATCACTGAAGTACGTCTAGACTTAAAAATAGGTGCTAAACATTTAGATGAATATCTCTCATATGCCTTTCGCCACACTCTAATTTGTCTAGAATTCCTTCTAATTTCAAAAGATGATTCATTGGTCCAAATAACTTTCTTCCAATCCTCCTCAATCCAATTTTTATACTTTCTAGCAAATTCTAGCCTGTCTGCTTTGTGTGTCTCATTGAGAAAAGGTTTTTTTTGCTGCAACACGGTTTCTGTAACCAAGGGTTTTTAAAGCGTTCCTTACAATACGAGTACTAACATGTGCAATACTTCCCATCTGATTTGTAATCTCTGTGAGTGATGAACGACGAGCATTATGAAGGAGGCGTTCTAAGTGTCTCATTCTACGCTGGGTAAACTTTCGAGGCCTACCCGGTGACTTTGGTGACACTAGAGTTCCTCGTTTCTTAAAACTTCCTAAAACACCATAAACAGTGGAAGATGGCATCTCTAACTCTCTTGCTATCTGTGCACCTCTCATTCCACCTTTATGCATTCCAACCACTTCTCCTTTCTCAGCATCTGTCAACGCTCTAGTCTTCATCTTTCTCAACAGATTATGCCACTCAACCTACCCGCAACACCAAACAAACTTGTTTCAACAAAAATAATACACCTCACGCTAAACCAAGTCACAAATTCACATACAATCATGTCAAAAGTTAACCCCCCAACTTACAATGCAATCACAACACAATATCACATACATATCTTCTTAAAAAACAGTGGTCCAAAACATTGTCATGCCGCAATGAGGCCCAATGCAAGCCGGTGCATGAAAAACGTGTGGACACAATTTGGATAGGGCAATGGAGAACTATAACTTTACATGGGTTTTTTAGATAATTATCAACATACAAGTTACTTTCACAACATTACTCTTAGTCCTACAAATAGGTGAAAATCCCATGGCAATTGCTCACAAACTGAACTCCTAGTGGTCAGTTGAAGTTCACTATCTGTAATCTAGTATAATTGGAGTTAAGTAAAAATCCCGTAACATTTCTTCCGGGTACTGTACATAAACCGAATAACTGCATGATATGCTTTGAAGAGAGAAGGCATACCAGCGCAAGTCATTGGTGAGCTCCGGATGGAATGCAGTTGCGAGCATGTTGTTCTGCTTTACTGCCACAGTCACCTTGTCCTTGCTGCAGCCTTCCTCCTGTTTCAACAAAGCCACAAGAACAATGAAAAGGTGTCCATACTAGAAACCTAAGATGCAGGTGTATCAAAGTGGTAATACCTGCTCTGGGACATGGACCTGGTCAGGGGCCAAGCGATACTCCGCCAGCACTTCCACGGAGGGGCCAACATCAACAATGGCAGGAGCTCGGATGAACACTGCACGGTATGTATCCGAACCGCCTTCTTGTGAGGCTAGAGCTGGAACTGGAAGCTCTACTTCAAAGCTGTTCAGCTGCACAGCCGAAGAAACCACCACAATCGATACCGTAGACAACCCCCTAGACAGCCGATGAAACCATCATCGTTAATAAGCCCTAGACTATACATTTTCAAGTACCACTGGCAGTATGATAGTATCTAAGTGCCATTCAAGCATTCTAAGTTCTTGGAATATCATTTTCTGTATTCTAACTAGGTCTGCTGTGTAGATGCCAGAATAGAATGATCACATGACTAGAGGAAAATTTGCAGATTCTTCAAAGAGACTGGCGATACGAAGCCTTCGTAGTACAATCTTGAGATCATTCTCAGGACTTGGAGAATAGAAAGGGTTCAGCTACACAACTTTAAACCTTAATCTTCTATCAATCGAATTCCGAGCCGTAGAATTACCTGGCTACCAAAGAAGTTGCGGTGCACGCCGCAATCCAGACCTCCCAAAAGCTTCTGGCCTCCAGGCTCAAGCCTTCACACCTGTTTAGACAAGAGGATTCCCGATTGTTCAGAAACCCTGAAACCTCACCACCGGCATTATCCTTAAACCCAGGCTCAACAGCACCTCCATCATACTCATGACAACGAGATACAGATCAGCCAGAGAGTAGGTTTATCAAACACAATACACGGCCAGAAATTACGTCCATTCAACATGTTTCAAGTGAGAGATTACCTGAAGCTCTGACAGCTAAAAAGATGAGGCCCGCGCACGTCCCCCAGATCGGCTTCCCGGAGCTCCCGACTCTCGCAGGGCTGGGAACTGCAACCGCCGTCAGCTAGCACTCACAAGGAAACATCAGCAAAGGAATCAGGACATGTGTGGTTGATCATGACGCACGAGGTGATTCTTCTCGGCGAGCTTGGCCATGGTGGTGCTCTCGCCACCCGGGATGATGAGGCCCGCCAGTCCGGACAAGTGCTCCGGCTTGCGCACCTCCACCGCGTCCACGCCCAGCTTCCGCAAACCTGCAAGGTTCGCCACATCAAAATTCAACAACCTCGGCCAGCTTCCCACTGGAAAAACAATGGAGGAGATGATGATTATGATGATGAGGTAACTTACAGAAGATGTGCTCCTTGAAGGAGCCCTGCAAAGCCAATACGCCGACTGCCATAACTAGTATGCTTCTTCTCGAAGAAAGTATCACATAAGGCAGTTCTAAGAATTGTGAAAGGCTGTTTGAATTGTCTCCTTCAACTTCCAACCGAGTGTGACTCCTCACTTGTTCTAAGGTGCCCCTTCCAAGTTTAGAATAGAATCTCGTTGAGCTGATCCCACCTTCGTTGACCTTCAGCTCCGTTTTATTCCCTCTTTTGCTTCCTATTTGCTTTGCTAACTGAACGTACAGTGGCGACCAGAAATAGTTGTAGCTTTTCAGCTACCAAATCTACATGAACTCTCATAAAATAGCAAGAACACAACCTCAAGCACATATAGTTGCAAAAAGCATAAAGCACAAAGTTTTCAATGAAAATATGAATTAGAAAAACACAATAATTCAAATGTGCAACAAGCCTGTACGATTCTTTATGGTGAGACTGATTTTTATTTCATATCGACTGTAGAAAACATGACTAAAGATTACCAAACACCTTTTCAACTCACTGATTCAACTCATAAGCACTCACAACACTACCACTGAGTGTAGCCACCTTTTGTTTGGTAGACATCAAGAGCTCTTTGAGGCATAGAGATACTAACTACCTAACAACATCAGCCTCTATATTGTACCATATTTCCTTGGATCTTCTTCCATAAGTCATTTTTTCTAGTGAGTTTACTCTTAGAAGTTCTGAGACGACGATCTATTTCATTCCAAAGATGTCAGGCTATTGGATTGAGGTCGGGTGATTGTAGAGGGTATCCAATAAGTTGGAATTTTTTAGCATGCAACCAATCTATAGCATAATGTGCAGTATACTTTGGATCATTGTCGTGTTGGAAAATAACCTCGTCCGTTTTAAATCTTGCATCTGTATAGTGCCCACAAGTTTCGTCTCTAAAATATCGCGATATACATATTTATCCATCTTCCCTACAATCAAATGAAGCTTGCCAACTCCTTTCCAACTCATACAACCCCAAACCATTATGTTTCCTCTTCCATGTTTGACTTTAGATTGCACATACTGATCTAAAAGACGTTCTCTAGTCTTTCTCTAGCAATACTGACGTCCATTTGAGCCAAAAAGATTGAATGTAGACTCATCAAAAAAATGGACATGAGCCCAAAATTCCCAATCTGCATGCTTGCACTACTTTGCCCACTGCAAATAACGTGCTCAATGTTTCTTTGTCAAAAGTGGCTTCATGGTCTTCACACATGGTCTCAATCCCTTGCCTCCGAAGACTCCTTTTAAACATATTATCGCTCAATCGCATGCCCTCCTATCGTAACACTCTTCCTATAGCTGCCGCTATACTAGTATTTGGATCATTTAATCTCCTCACAATGTCACGGTCACCACGTTCACCAAGAATTCTAGATCTACCACGTGAAGTTTTATATGTTAGACTCTCTCTATCACAAAACTTTTGCACTATGTCGGAAGAAGTGCTTTGAAAAATGCCCAAAACTGATGAAATCTTGTTATATGAGTTGCTTCACTCATACATCTAAAGAACCGCCCTACATTGATTCTGAGACCTTCTAGGAGCCATAGCAAATCACCAAAGCCTTTTTCAAATGATACATAAAAAAATCCAAAACAAAAAGCCTCAAAAGTGCACTTGTAATGAGATGATAGTGGTGTATACAACTTATGTGCATATTAAGTTCACACATCTCTTCATGATTTTTGCATGTACAATCTCTACAAGTGGCAAATTTTGAGGGAGTCAATGTTAATTAGGTGCCATGTGATAAACTAATTAAAACTGGTCCAAAGAATCTATTATTTACCCACCAACTAAGCTATAGCCAACACCTGTTAGAGGGGTGGTTCACTGTCCAAAGACTTTTGGTGGCCATTGTAACTGCCATTAGATGAACTGCCTCAAAACTGTTCTGCACGCCTGTTCCATTGCCAACATCTGCCCCATGGAAAGATTATTAGAATTGACCGTGCGTCCGTTCTATGGTGGAATTTGCCACTCCTTCCTTTGTACTCAAGCTGTTATTGCAGCTAAAGCTACCCGATGGTTAATAAGGTAAGTCCCCCACAACTAACAAATTAAGCAATTTGAATATATGGAGAAAACTATATATATATATAATTTTATTTTTAAAAAATTATTTTTTCAGTGAGAGCCAATAGATATCCAAGTGATACAACTGCAACCCAAGTGATTTCATATTTTTTCAATGAAATGTGAACTAGATATAAGTTTTCAAAGGGTGTTGTCATGTTTCATTGGTGTCTACCAATAGGTATATCCCCTAAAGTGCGGACGAAAAGTAAGGGGTCTACCTAACAACAAACCTCCATTTGGAGCTTGCATTGATTAATATGGATTTCCAATTCGTTACTGTGTTTACGATGAGTCAACGCAATCAAGTGAGTCACGTGTTGTTCCTTGATACAAAATGATTCCATTTTCGGGATGATATCCATCTAGAGCTCTATTTCACACAATTAGAACTAATACAAAAGATAAATGTAACTCATTTGCCTAATATATCCCATTTTGAAACCAACTTCAAATAATCTGCACACAAAAACTACACAAACACTGCATTTAGTGTGGACCAAAGTAGTTCAAGTTTCTACACTAATTGGATATTTACATCCAATCCGCGACTCGCACACACTTGCTTGAAAACAAATAGCCAATCAGATTTTGACATGCATGTACTTGATGCAAATTAGTGTGGGTGATCCACATCAATTATGAATCCACACTATATTCAGTATTCGGTGTAGAAAAAAAAAGCTGCATTATGATATCGTTGACCCTGATCCAGCTATCAATATGTATGTCACAAAACAAAGCCGCAACTTCAACAGAACATTGGCTGCATGTTAATTAGCCCTAACTAGAAGAATCAAGCACGGTACTAGTTTATTACATGATCATCCGCGTGAGCTTATACATTATAAACTGATCTTCAACTGCAACACACTGGAAAAATCGATACAACCTGTACTGTTTATAATTCCTGACTCATGCACCTTTCACATACAATTCAGTAATAGCCTCCAGTGATTGAAATGGTGGGATCGAGCTTCAATTAAGTGCAAGATGAATTGCACAGATGAAGCTTACAGACAGGTAATAATCGAGCGTTTTAATGATCTTACTAGTTCGGTGATACTTCATGGAACTTTCAATTCGTATATCCTCTGAGCAGGTCGACTTATCAATCCGTGATAGGACATTATGATATGGTGTTGACGTCGACGTGAAGACGGATATGCTCGTTTTCAACTTCTACTGTAAGTCTCCATGAGTAGTTCTTTTACTTTTACTTTTACGTTTTCGAAAACCGCCCTTCTCTATATTAATTAAGTTACGTAATTTGCGCACCCGTTTCTCCCCCCGAGATATCAATTCTCGGTAGTGGAACTGGAGGTTCATTAATTGTCTTGCAATCGCTTATATATTCTCACATACTGCACCAGCTTTTTGTCTCTTTTTTTGTTGTAGAACTTAGACGCAGGCTCTCTTTTTGTTGCAGAAGTTAGACGCAGGCTCTCTTTTTGTTGTAGACGTTGGATGCAGCTTCTGTGGACGTTCGCCTCACGTCTGTACACTTCTTGATTCGGCGAATTACTCTTAACAATTCGCTTGTGAGGATCCTGGTACATGCGATTTCATCTTTTTTCCAATCATGTCTATGGCACCTGGAATGTTTTGTAGATCATGTGTTGCAAATTCCAGGTGCATTATACTTGTTTAGCTTTTTCTGTCTGCGTGATTTGAAAGAGGTTTTTTAACCATATCCAACTTCTGTCTCTCTCTTTTTGCTGTAGACGTCAGATGCAACTTCTGGGCGCGTTAGATTCACGTCTGTGCACTTCTTAATCGGCGAGTTACTCTCACCAATTCGGCGAAAACTAGCTTGTGAAGATCCTTTTCTCGTTCGATTGGTACAGGTGAGTTCAACTTGAATTTTTTCAATAGGGATGCAAACTTAGGTTCCTAGTATGGTGAAGTAGATGTTGTAAGTTTTTTGTTTTTGGTTTTGGTAAGGTTATGAGCTAGATTTTTCTGTTTGCAAGATTATGGAGCTGTATTTTGTGGTAGTTTATGGTGTGTGTATGCGTGAACTTTGGTGAAGCTGTAGATGTTGTAAGTCGTCTTCTTAGGTGAGGTTGTAAGAAATTTTCGGTTGGCAGCAGATCATGACTCAACTGCTGTGTTTTATGGTAGTTCATTGTGTGTATGTATTCGTGCAGGGGAAGTTGGAGTTGGTGATTTCTCTCCGACCAGGGATTCACCGATCAGCAAGTATGTTTCCAAGGATTTTCATTAAAAAAAAACTTTTACTTTTTAAAGCAAAAGCTTCTACTTCATTTGCTTTTAGGCTTAATTAGTCTTGTGGTTTTTTTTGCAATGAATGTAGTATTGTTCTTTTGTGGTTGGTTTGTGTCATTATCTGGAGTTGTTCTTTTTCTTTCGTTCGGTGTTGTTCTTATGCGCCATGCGGTACTAGTTCTAGGTTTTCCTGCTCTTTGTGAATATTATGTGATGGTGTTTAGTGTTTTTCGTCTTTTGTTGTTTGTGAATCTGTGACGGTGTTTAGTGATGTTTCTTTTTTACTGTTTCGTGGTGTAGTTTAGTGATGAATGAGCATTGGTTTATTCATTCTAGTGATCTTTGCACAAGACTGCAAAATCTCTAGACTTCGCATTTCCCAAAACTTCTCGAAGTAACTCATCACCTAGCTAGCTTGTGTGGCTGCTTACATGATGTTTCATCTGATTTTTTCATTACCTGTCTCATTATTGTTTCTTTATTGTGTGTAGAATGGAATCTTCAGATGAACCTGGTGATCACATGAGGCTCCCGAGGTTTGTGTGCGACGCTTTGTACGTCAATGACCTGGATCCAGGTTTCGTCAGCAACGACATTTTGCTACGTCTTTTCGGTCAAGTTGGAACTGTATTGTCCGTGAAGCTATGTTCCAACACAAAGTCAGCTGGAGAGTTATCTCATGCGTACATCAACTACAGTACAACTGAAGAAGGTGCATATTCCTAAACTAGTGTGTGGACATTGATTGTCATGTCGATGATTATGGACATAAGTTCATCTTTAAAAGATAAATGTTTTGTGTTATTTTTTCATTGAGCTGCTATCCTTGTACACATGAGTGCATCTTATATCCAACATGCTGTTTGAACTCAACTTCTAATATTAGTCATAGCTTTTGTACCAATGTCACTATCTGACTTTGTGGTTTTTAGCTTGTATTGCATGGCGGAGACTGAACTACAAACGAGTGAATGGCATACCCATGCGCATTCAGTTTTCTAACCTGGATTCAGCTTCACGGTACAACCAAGATGCCAATCTAATCATCTCGGTAAGTCTATCTATTTTTTTTTATATAATTCTACTCATTAAGCAATTGAATCCCGAAACATATACAACAAAGTCTGTTTGGAGTAGTACCTAGATGGTAATTAAAAACCTTGAATGTAGAAAAAGTTGACTGCTGAAGCCTGATATTAACACTTGAAAAATGATTTTAAGCAGAACCTTGAGGAGTCCATTGACTCAGAGTCCCTCCACCACACCTTCTCAGTGATTGGGGTGGTGATATCCTGCAAGGTGAGGCTAGACAACAGCGGGAAATCCTTGGGCCATGGTTTCATCCAATTCCAGGACGAAGAGGACGCCCAAAGTGCCATAAAACTAGTTAACGGCAAGCTGTTGCAGGGAAAACAAGTGTATGTGGGTCCATTAATTCCACGCTCCAGAGATAGAGCCTTGGACCCGACAATGGACTGGAACTCACGGGATTTGAATCTAGCCCACTCTGATACTATGAGCAAGTTTAAGTTGGGTGCACACTTGGAGACCATCACTGATGAAGCATCCCTCTGTAGCAGCTCTTCAAACTCCGATGTAAGATCGGTTTTACTTCCTATTGAATTCATCGTTTTGGTTTCATCCATAGTTCTTTGACGTGAAAATGGGCATGTTTGCAGGTTGACGATGAAAATGATTCAGTAGAAAGTCGAAGCGATCATGGTGCTGAGACATGCTCACATGAGAGCGTCGCATTCAAAGCACGAGCTGCGGAAATGATTCAACGTGCTAGAGACTCCATTATAGTTATAAAAAGGCTATCAACACCACATATTGATCTGTCTTATGTGCCGAGCGCAGAGCCATGGGCTCCTCAGCCATGGTCAGTGGAGACATTGAGAGCCAACCTTGCGAGAGCCCATCTGCCAGAGGAGAGAAGAGCGGTAAGTCACTTTTATTGAACTGATGCATAAGAGGAATTGAAACAAGCTCAGATAAGTTCCCTGTAGTACCGTTACCTCAGCTATGATATGTACCTAACTGAAACTGATGGACTCTGCAGATGCTTAACAGCACTCTTCTACCTTTGGTCTGGACATGCACCAAGGACTATACCTCCACTATCACCGATGAGCTGATCAAGTCGACGGACATTGAGGAGATTGGGCACCTGATGGAGTCCTCCGAAGCGTTGCAGAGGAAGGTGCAAGCGACCACCGCGATGATTGTCGAGAGAACCAGAGACCAAGCTCCTTTTGTTCCCATGTCCGCACTGGCACTTGCAACTCCAAAAATCGCTCCTTCAACTCCAGAACTGGCCGATGTGGATCCCATCACACCTACAAGGCTACCAGTCTTCGAAGTTGGAACTGGTGTCTTCCACGGTACAAAAGCGACAAACTTTCGGAATGGGACCGGTTTCTTCGATGTGAGCTGGAATCAGCAATTTCGTATCTATTAGTACGGTACACACGATACGGTACTTCTGTCTACACAACTACATAAAACCATTTTGATGCAGCCTGATGTCAATGAAGTAGACTGTAAGTCAAATATGCTTCAAGGTGATACCTAGCAAACGTGTCTCTAGAGATATTGAAGAATGGTCACAGTTTTACAGATTGATGCTAGCTTCATGCAGCTGCTTGGATATACAGTGGTAAGCACAAGTATTCGGACAGAGAGGCATCTCTCATAAATATGTCCATTGTAGCGTAATTAATGAGTTGGTAAGATATTTTTTGGGCTTGCTTTAATTAACACACCACATGGCACCTAATTAACATTGATTCCTATAAAATTTGACACTTGTAGAGATTATACATGCAAAGATCATGAAGAGGTGTGTACGACTTATTATGCTCACAAGATGTGCACACCACAATCTTCTCATTACATGTCCATTTATAAAGCTTTTTGTTGTGAATTTTTTTTGTAAGATTTGGAGAGGCCCTTGGAGAGTAGCCATGGCTCCTAGAAGATTTGAGAATGATCATAGAATAATTCTTGAAATGTATGTCAAGCGAGGGAACTCATATAGAGAGATTTCAACAGTTTTGGGCATTCCTCAAAGCACTTGTTCTGACATAGTGCAAAGGTTTCGTGAGAGAAAGACCTTGAAAGACAAAGCTTCACATGGTAGACCAAGAATTCTTGATAAACGTGGTGACCGTGACGTTGTGAGGAGGTTAAATGATCCACATACTAGTATAGCTGCAGCTATAGGACATGCATTACGATCTGAGGGTATGCGATTGAGTGATGATACGGCGAAAACAAGTCTTCAGAGGCAAGGGCTGAGAGCATGTGTGAAGACCAATAAGCCACTTTTGACAAAGAAGCATCGAGCTCGTCGTTTGCAATGGGCAAAGAAGTGCAAACATGCAACTTGGGAATTTTGGAGTCATGTCATTTTTTCTGATGAGTCCAAATTCAATACTTTTGGCTCGGATGGACATCAATATTGTTGGAGAAAGTGTGTAGAGCGTCTTTTAGATCAACACGTGCAACCTACAGTTAAATATGGGGGAGGAAGCATAATGGTTTGGGGTTGTATGAGTTGGGAAGGAGTTGGCAAACTTTATTTGATTGAAGGGAAGATGGATAAATTTGTATATAGCAATATTTTAGAGATGGAACTTATGGGTACTATACAAATGCAAGATTTAGAAGAAGATCATGTTTTTTTTCAACACGACAATGATCCAAAACACACTGCACATTATGTTGTAGATTGGTTGTGTGCTCAAAAGTTTATCACTATTGGGAATCCTCCAGAATCACCTGACCTCAATCCAATAGAACATCTTTGGAATGAAGTAGATCGTCGTATGAGAAGGTCTGAGAGGAAACCTACTAGCAAAAGTGACTTGTGGGAGAAGATTCAAGAGATTTGGTACAACATAGAGGTTGATGTTGTTAGGAAGTTGATACGCTCTATGCCTCAAAGAGCTCTTGATGTCTACCAAACAAAAGCTAGATATACACGCTGGTAGCGCTTGTGAGTACTTAAGAGCTAAATCATTGCCAGTAATAAAGTTATATTCTAACTTAATATCTTGTTTTCTATAGCTAGTATACAATAAAAAGGATTCGTGCATAAAGAGTTGGACAAGCTTGTTGCACATACAAATTATTGTGTGTTTTTCTAGTTCATACTTTCATTGAAAACTTTGTGTTTTATATTTGTTGCATCTATATGCTCTGGTGGTTATATTCTTGCTATTTTATGACAATTCATGTGGATGTGATAGCTAATTTTCTAAAGAAGCTTCTCTTGTACGACTATTTATGCTTGCCACTGTATATATATTGAAAGTCTAGTGCCTCCGATGCTTCATGCAGTAGATTTCAGCCAGCGCCGCTGCAACCTCACAACCAAGTGAGTTTCGCTGCCAACTGAGCTTGAAAAGGAAGCCAGTGGCACCTCTGGGTTGGCCTCCATCGCTTCACGAAGGCAACTAACCCATGTTGATGTAGTTGAATCTGGATTGATGTAAAGTAGAAGTAGACGGAACTGCGTCTGAAGCAATGAAAGTGTGTACATACAGTGGCAATCAGAAATAGTTGTACAAGAGGAGCTTTTTTAGAAAATCAGCTATTAAATCTACATGAACTTTCATAAAATAGTAAGAACACAACCACAAGCACGTAGAGTTGCAACAAGCATAATGCACAAAGTCTTTAATGAAATTATGAACTAGAAAAGCACACAATAATTCAAATGTGCAACAAGCTTGTACGATTCTTTATGGTCAAACTCGTTTTTATTGCCTATTAACTATAGATAACAAGACTAAGATTACTAAACACCTTTACAACTCAATGATTCAACTTGTAAGCACTCACAAACACTACAAACGTGTGTAGTCACCTCTTGCTTAGTAGACATTCAGAGCTCTTTGAAGCACAATAAATCAACTTCCTATCAACATTAAGCTTTATATTGTTCCAAATTTCTTGAATCTTCTCCCATAAGGCACTTTTATTAGTGGGTTTACTCTCAGACCTTCTCAGACGACGATCAACTTCATTCCAAAGATGTTCTATTGTGGAGGCTGTCCAATAAATTGAAACTTTTAAGCACGTAATCAATTTACAACATAATGTGGAATATGTTTGGGATCATTGTCATGTTGGAAAATAACCTCATCCTCTTCTAAACCTTCCATGTGTATTGTGTCCGTAAGTTCCACCTCTAAAATGTTGTGATATACATATTTATTCATCTTCCCTACAACTAAATGAAGCTTGTCAATTCCTTGTCAACTCATACAACCACAAACCATTATGTTTCCTCCTCCATGTTTAGGTTTAGATTGCACATGCAGATCTAAAGGACATTCTCCACTCCAATTTGAGCCAAAAAGATTGAATTTGGACTCGTATGAAAAAATGACATGAGCCCAAAACTTCCAATGTGCATACTTGCAGTTCTTTGCCCACTACAAACAGTGTGCTCAAATGTTTGTTTGTGAGAAGTGGCTTCTTGGTCTCTACACATGCTCTCAACCCTTGCCTCTAAAGACTCCTTTTAAGCATATTATCACTCAATCGCATATCATCATATCATAACACTCTTCCTAGTGTAGCCCCTATACTAGTATTTGGATCATTTAATCTCCTCACAATGTCGCGGTCACCACGTTCATCAAGAATTCTAGGTCCAGCAGGTGCAGTTTTATATGTTAGGCTCTCTCTATCACAAAACTTTTGTACTATGTCGGAAGAAGTGCTTCGAGGAATGCCCAAAACTGCTAAAATCTTGTCATGTGACTTGCTTTGCTCATACATCTCAAGAACTACCCTACGTTGATTCTGAGACCTTCTACGAGCCATAGCAAATCACCAAAGGCCTTTCCAAATGTGACAAAAAATCCAAAACAAAATACCTCACAAGTGCACTTGTAATGAGATGATAGTGGTGTGTACAACTTATGTGCATATTAAGTTTACACATCCCTTCATGATTTTTGCATGTACAATCCCTACAAGTGACAAATTTTGAGGGAGTCAATGTTAATTAGGTGCCATGTGATATACTAACTAAAGTTGGCCCAAAAATTCTCCAACAAACCCACTAACTAAGCTACAATCAACACATGTTTGAGCGATGCTTCACTGTCTCGCACACTTTCGGTCCCCACTGTATGTAGAATCTGCAGGAGTTGTTTTGCAATGCAAGCGTAGATTCCATCAAGAGTTTTTACAAGTGTACAGTTTATGATATGATGATTCAGTTGATTTGGTTCCCTCCATAGTTATGTCAGTGAAAGTCTCAACAATCGATCAATCTGGACAATTTTTCCCCGAAGTTGACAAGGCTAGTAAGGATTTGGATTTGTGAACTATAGGGATATGTACTTGATTTGATCCCACAAAAGTAAAGGTGCAAGCCACACATGCACATCAACTTCACAGTACAGTGTTGAACATGCATGGAATATAACAAAAATGTCCAAGATGCCATCAACAGGATGAAACGGACAGCTTGAAGATCCCCATGACCCAGCTTGGAAACTCGGAAAGAAGAAAAACAGCAGTAGTCTTCAACCGGAATTCACTACACAAATGTATCCAAATTTCTGTTGATAACTCCTGAAACTGAGAAAAAAGGAACAAAAATGTCCATTTGCATTTCTAGGTGTTGAAGGCTGTAAAGAGAATTCGTGGTACTTTTTTCTAGCCCTTGAATGAGTTGAAGAAACATGGGCAATTTCGTGAAGTTTCTATTTATTTGGGTCACTTTAAGACAAAACGTAGTATGTAAGAACTTTGGACAGGTACAATCAGTTTCCATTTTCAAAGGTATCTGTTACAGCCATTTCATTATAACAATTGGCAGGGGCAGCAGCCATCTATTTTGGTGGTAGATACAAGAGGTGTACTTGATAGATGATTGGAAGTATTGGGAAGACAAACAGGGTTGTTGTAGAGGGAGCTGACCGTGCCTAAAGAGCCACATCGGCCTCTTTAAAAGATGCATACTTTGCACCAGCAACACTGGCATATGGAGTAGCAAACAAACCAGGATGGGAGAGAAACTTCCAGAAAGAGGATTGCCATTTAACAGCAGCTTGCTGCTCCTGCATGATATGGTGAATCTGAAAATCTGAATATCGAGTGGTTTTATATCATCAGGAGAAAGGGGCCATGATTAAGCCAACCTGACGAAAGAATCACTGGTTTCACAATTTACATACTGACTAATTAATGTACAGCTAACGTAATTCGTCTTACAGCTCGATGAGAGCCTTAGATGAATCTGAAGAACCACTAGATATTAACTCTGACAGTCCCACAGGTGGTCACTTTTGAAGTAATCTGGGATCTGTGCGCTTCCGACAAATGCAGTGAGACATTGAGCCGCACTCTGACCAATTCGCAAGAAAATCGCACTCAACCGCAGATGATTGACCTACAGCCAATGGTTTGTCTCCACTACCTTGACATTTGCAATAGTAAATCTATCTACGAAGGTTTTAATCTACAGCTTGAGACCCAGATTCAGGACTAGATCATAATACAAAGGATAGGAATCTCCTTTATGCTTGCAATCCAGAGCTGCAAGGCCAAGTAGAAAGGAGCAAGTTAGTGAGGAAAACAATTCTTCCATTGAGTTATCTGTAAAGTCACCAAAGTTTCTGATATGTTGTAGTACTCTTAGCTCACTCTAAGTAGCTACTAGATCAGCAGAAGAGCTTGGTGGTCTATCCTCCAATTCAGACGATGGGAGAGCGTCAAGGTGGTCTCTAAACTCACGTCAAATAGTTTTAGCCGTCTTTGAGAGTGAAGAGATGAGATCAACGCCGCCTTTCTCTCTTTGGGGCTGATATTAGGTTAATTGAGAAGTCGATTGAGAGCTGATTTTCAAAGAGGTACCTACTTTTACAAATAACAACTCTATTGTTCGTTCTGTCCTACTTCGAATCAAAGCTTAAAACTCTAGAGATGCAAATATTTATTACTTCGGCTTGCAAAAAATTGAGACTTTTAGCTTAGTAATACACAATGAAGTATTCATGTTCAGAGAGGGCAGCTTCCTAAACTGCCAATCAGTAGTGAATTTAAGTCCATGATCTAGGAACATGTTCGAAAACGGCACATCTTGGCGGCAAGACAACGTGAATATTCTAAATGTGAAAGTGTTACCTCAAGTTTAATACAGTTGCTGCGGCATCAAACCCGGCGGCCGTCTCCGCATCTCCTCATCTCGTTGGCGCTTGTAGTGGAACCGCTCAATCTTGAGCTGCAGCTTCCTCTCCTTGATTTCCATGTTGCGCATCCGCTCCTCCTCTTCCGCTGCGAATTTCTGCTTGAGCGTGTGGCTCAGCTCCCGGATCTCCGTCCACAGCACTCCAACCTCCGAAAACGGCAGATTCTGAGTGGAGTACTCCATCGATGGCAAAAAGTCATGATCTGACCGCGTCGCAGAATCCAAACCTTGATGACTTGAAGACGGATCTGCTGGTCTTCTCCTGCGATTCGTACACACCCTCTTTCTGACCGAGTCCGGCTTTTGGCAAGCAGCATCGAAGATGTGGTACCATCTCTCGCAAAAGGAGGACGGAACGGTGCGGATGCGCTCACTGTCCGCGAGCTCCCAGTAATTCACGTGAGGATTCTGCTCCATCCACTGGTGGATTTCGATGTAGTGCTTCCGGAGCGCGTACCACTTGTCCGAGCAATGTCTTTGGTCCCGGATGAAACCCTTGCTCTTCAAGCACTCGGAGATCGCCGTCCAGTCCAGGTTCCGCCCTTTGGACTCCACCAGGATGTCCTCCTCTGTCTTCTCCCAGTTCTTCCCGCGCTGCCGCTGATCCCTGCCAGCTGGAAAACTACACGCAGGCTGCTTTCTCTTCCTGCCAAATCCATCCACATCCGAATCCGATTGCGTCTCCACACTGATCTCGGCGAGTCCGCTTTGTGTGTTGCACAAGTACTGGTCACCATCAGCGAACCAAAGCTGCTCATCGAAGTACCCCACATCAACCAAGCCCAGGTCAGACATTGCAGCGAGGAAACCCGGCACACAAGAAGTTCGTACTCCTGTGGAAGAATTCATTCAGAAATAGCTGCTAGAAATTAGAAACTACCACCGAGAAAGATTGAGCTCTGGTTACAGACAACTCTCGACGGCAAGATGGTGTCCACTAATCTAGTCTCCTACAGCGAAAGTTAAAGAACTGATAGATCACCATAAGAACGATAACAACATGAACCTTTGCATGAAGAAGCTGGAAATCTTCACAACCAGCCCGGGTTTCTTCCAAGCAAGTACCTAAACACGTGCCTATTTACCTTATTATTTCATGGCCTTCACTTCCTGCGGCATAACAAGCGCTGCATTAGAATAAGTGCCAGATGACGCCGGCAAAATTGCAGAAGATTTGACTCTGATAAAGCAAAGCTATCGGTACAGACAGTTTTGGAGCTACTGATAACATTAACTACTCGTTGTACGTAGGTCCAAAACGAATAGTGGGGAGCAAACTAGGAAAGGGAGAAGGACCCCACCAGAAACACAATAAACTATGGACAACATCAAAACAGCCCTTTTCCTTGCGCTTAAAGTGATTTACAGTAGAAATAGAATCATGGGAACAACTCAAATATGCCCTAGATTCGCCGCCATTAAAAAGGACCAGGTACTGAATGTAAATGCATACAGATGAATTAGAAAGACATAACCAATTTAATCGCAACACTGTAGATTCTTATCAAAGTTTGCACGGACCAGACATAATTCACTTGGAAACACGATGGCAATTCATACACTACTCTTTCCCCTCGAACTGCGTGCCTAAATACTGTTGTTGGCCCCACAGAGTGACTAGATTCCAATGAACGATTACCACCAGCTTCACCACCAGAAGAAGTCAGCAAACAGGTCTGTTAGGCGAAACCTGATAATGAGAAAAATGGCCACGTTTCTTCGCTGCAGCCGCCTGTTAGCGTGTAGCAAAGCTCGCGACCATATTCACAACACAACTGGAAAGAAAGTAGATCAAACCATAGTTTGTCTGCCGATCTATGTTGATATCTGCTCCCACTCTCTCTCTCTCTCATATTTCTCGGTCTCTATACTGTTTCACCTCACCATGTCTTACTCCGGATTGGATAGTGCTAGACTAAGTTTGAGTGGGTCGAACTTTGAGAACCTGAGGAGCGCTTCCGACCTTTCGCCGCCGAAGTTCATGGACTTCTACGTCTCGTCCATGTTGCCGAACGAGTTGCACTTCGCTCCTGGTTGGGATGACAATTGCCTGCTCCGGAAGTCGAATTCCTGTGCACAAGAGCCCATGTTGGGAAACCACAAACTGTCTCGCCAGCTCTTCGCTGACAAGGTGCAAACGTCCATAGAAAACTTGCAACTGCTGCATGACAAGCTTGTAGAAAAGGCGGAGGGTTTACCTCAGAGAGACGAAGTTCAGAACCAGAGTCTTGAGGGATCAGAATCTTGGCCCTGGGTGAGTAGCCAGGAATGCGTCACCGCGGAGAGTCCGAGTTCGAGAGTTGAGGAAGGTGGTGAGTCTGAGTACAATGGAGAGAAGAGATCTGCTTCTAGTGTGGATCTGGAGGACTTGCTGTCTAGCCTGCAGACGCTCCTCTCGGTCCTGAAGAGCCATGAAGCGAATGAGCAGATTCTGAGAGCCAAAATGCAGGTGCTGCGCGAGAGGAAGCAAGCTTTGCACGAGGAAAAACAACAGTACAAACGACAGCGCGGCTCTCAGTGTCGGTCGCAAGCATGGTTGGCTGAAAGAGATTAGGAAAATAGGTTTAGGAAATTCAAACGCCATCTCTTACTTAGGATTACTCAACCAAATTTCATATGTACACTGATAGAAAAGTAAGTTTTCGCATTCTTAGATAGATGGGAGTACCTGCTTGATGGTGCTCCAACAGTTGTCTTTATTGGGGCTCCGGTAATGCAGCTGCTGTGTACAAAACATTCCAAATAACTAGTGAGGTCATCTGCCTACAAGTACTACATTGATTGCATGTGAGAATATGGTTTTACACAACAAGGAAAAGATTCTCTTGATCTAAAATTGATGCGTGTCTAAGGGTAGTAGGACCATTCTCCTGTTAGCTGGGTTTCTCAAATAGGTGGCCTGTCACATGTCTTCACACAAAATCGTCAGCATCATCAATTGCAGAACCAACTTAAATTCTTTTACGAACTTAGCTAGCTTACGACAACTCTCAACCAAGGAAAACGGTCAAATATTAGGTGAAACTTTCGAAAGTGTTAGGTGGAACTTTCGAGGTGTAATAACAACCTCCGTAAATACAAACTGCGGCATTCACTAACTACCAAGTAAATGACTTTTCAACCGCACAGAAATTCTGGAGAGCTCGTACACTGGTCCTCACTAGATACACTTCCAAAAACCATGGAAGTGGCCAGACCACAAAACCTGGCAAGTTATCCGAAATGAAAGTAGAGACAGCATGCTCATGGTTGCGGATTAAAGCAGATACAAGCGGTACCTTGCGAAAAGAAATCAGCAACCTGAACTCCCTGCAAAAGCTAAAAGACCGAACAGATGAGACATATATCGTAGCCGCTTTGAAAACACTCGCCCTTGAAACCAGAAAATAAGCTTCCTTAGATTCATTCGAAGGTACAAAGAAAAGATAGCTCCACACAAAGTGCAGTCGTTACGTATTAGCCCTAAAATAGCAAAACTGGAGACCACATTCTATCTATCTGGAAAGTGGTAATGAGATCTCTCATCCAATCCCTGCACTCCTTGTAACTAGGGAGAACAAGTCTACAGGTGGAAAATTTAAAAATGCATATTACAAGGTGAAATTTGAAAGCTACTGGATACTTCTTTTTCTTCTTCTGAGACCCGACCTTCTTTGCAGGCACCTTCTTCACAGCAGGCTCTGGAGTTGAGGCAGGAATTGTAGTGGTTAAATGCTGTTGGATGGCTGCAAACGGGTTCGCTTTGAATTGTGGGTGTGCCAAAACCGCTGCGAGCTGCTTCGTCTCATTCGTTCTGCAAATCCATGGAAAAAAGAAGACGTGAGCTTCATGAAAGAAAAAGTTGAAAACCACACCAAACCAATTACATCATTCCTAGATGAAGAAAGAACACACTAGAATAAATCATGCAGAGTATTTCAAGTAACAGCCATTTTCTAATGGGAGGGACTTGCACAATCTTTTGCTTTGCTTTGCTTCGGAGGATTTTAGTTGCTGGAGCAGTAGTAGTTGAGGAAGTGATTGTGGGCAGAAACTCTGAGAGTGAAGAGAGATCGTTCAAGGCCCTTCCAGTTTGTGATTTACGTCTTTTCTGCACTCGACAAATGCCTCAAGTAGAACACACCAGGATTCACACCACAAACATATGTTCGTGCTATTAAACAAAGCCGGACTAGTAAACCAATTCGCCGAATTCATCGAACAGAGCGTGTTACAGCGGGTGATCCAGCTACATTACCTTTGAGATAGTTTTCTTAGCAGATAAAACCCGCTGTGTCTTCTTAGCAGATAAAACCCGCTGTGTCTTCTTAGCAGATAAAACCCGCTGCAAAGTCCATCACAAAAACAGATCAGAAACATAGAGATGACAAAGCATCAAGAGAATAATGATACACTAGTCTAATACTGTGTGTAACACTAATTCCCAAAGCACGCTCTATTGTTTGCAAATTAGTGAGGGCTGAAATCTTACAGCCTCGTACTTTTCATTCGAGAGGATAATATGGAATCGCCTTCACTTATTATCCTCCCTCCCCTCTATTAGCAATAAGTGGTGTGGTTAAGAGAATTACTATCCAAAAAGCGCATCTGCTTTGCCATCTTCCTCTTCACACTCGCCCGCTCAGTTTTCGGATCCCGTCCATCTTCGCTGCCCCATTCACTGCAACAGCAAACCAGAATATTCACCCACTTACCCTAAACCCTAAAGACAACAGCAAATGGTTCAAGATATACTGAAAACCACCCAATTGGACGAATTAAGCTCCTAAACCCTAAACCATCCGTAAACATCAGCTAACAATCGGATGGCTTGAGCTCTTGAACCTTTAACCCTAAAACCTAAGGAATTCAGCTTCCAAGACTCATATCCCAAGACCTAGTTGCATTACTCTAAACCAATTGCCTTCAAGACAAAATTCACCACAGTAACCCATGAGCACATGATGACTTCACATGCCATACCTCGCCGCATCAGTGACCATCGCATCTTCATCTCGCTGCAATCCACGACACCACCAATTAATTCCAAAAACCTCACAGACAAAGACAACCAAAAGCTCATGCAATCTACATTACCTTCTCAGACGATTCCTTCTTGGAACTCCTCTCCCGAACCTTCTGCCGCGCTGTTTTCTTCTTCACCTAGAACCACCAAACGCACATTCAACAGATCCTCAAAACCCTAAAATCTGGATGAACCCCAAAACTGAACCACATCCTATCCTATTCATTAATGGGCACCAGTTTCTACTTCTCTACTTGAATATTCTCTACAAACAAAACCTCAAAAGCCTGACCCCTAAACCTAAACCTAAACCACATAGTATTCTACCCATTTTCCATCAATCCAGTTTCTTCTCTGTTTGAATAGTTCTCTCTGCGTGAGACATTGTAAACAAGAATTGAGACTCTGTGCACATTCTGTACCATGATTGCTAGGGTTTGTAGGACTCCACTCCGCACCGACGACTTGAGGGAGGTGAAGTGCGTTGGAATGAGCCTGCTTTCGAGCACGGTGTGGGTCTATGGGGCTTGTGAGATGAGGATTTGTGTTGCAATCCCAGTGTGTGTTTAAAACGTCAGTGCATGCGGAGCGCAGCCCGTTAAACCTTAAACCCTCGGCAACCATCGCCACTAAGTTATCTCCCAGTCGTTTGGGGGATACAGTAGTGCGGCGCCTGGGCAGCAGGAGCCTGCCCGCGGCCTGACAGCCCCCGCTCCCTCGTGGTCCCCGCCTTGTTCACCTGGTTCCCCGGTTCCCCACTCCCTCGTGGTTCCCGCCATGGTTCCCCACACCTTCTGGTCGGAGTTCGTTGATTTTGCCTACAGGTCCAGGACTACCCATACTAAGGTTGGATGACCTATAACCACCACGAACCCCAGAACGGACAAGCTAAAGTGGACCAAAACCACCACAGACCCACCCTTTCCGAAATTTTAGGAAGTCAGATATGATTGGGTGTCAGTTCATGATTGGTTCAAAGCTGCCGGTTTTTAGTCAATGCAGAAGTGGTTATTAGTACAACTTAGTGTGGAAATAGAGAGTTTTGTATGTCGAGGAATGGGTCACGGCTTACTATCCACTTTGAAAATTTGTAGCAATTTCAATATGAAAAATTTAATGGTCCCAACAATTGCAATATTCATGAAATCCTATTTTGAATTCCCAAAAAATGTCTTACCACGTATACAAACGCTATAAATAGGTCAACAAGCTTAAGTTGGTGGTTATAGGTCATCCAGCCTTAGGTAGACGCACATGACGACCATATGGGCTTCGTCTCCCAGATATGAAGTTCACGTACATGTGTGTGGATGAGCCTACGTTGGGGCCCCAACAATTGGTGATGGGCCCCACTAAACAAAAGGTAAATTTGGATGAAACACTAAAAGTATAAATTGGTTCCCAGTGTAAACGCATTGGGAACTCTTTGGGAACGGGGGGAACATGTTGCGACTAATGGGGAATGTTGGGAACACACTTGGGAACACGACGGGGAATCCTAGGGGAACAACATGGGAACTCATTGGGAACGCAATGGGAACGTTGTGGTAATAATATGGTTAAAAGGGTATATTAGAAGAGGGTAACCGAATGGTTTGGTTAGGAACCATATGAGATTTTACCATGAAACCGGTATGGGCATGAGGAGCCCAAACCGGACTTTTAGGGACCATAAGTAGACGCACATGATACGGTCACTAAAAGTCCGGGTTGGGCTCTTCATGCCCACACCAATTTCATGGTAAAATCTGATATGGTTCCTAACCAAACCATTTGTTTATCCTTTCCTGATTTTCCTTTTTAACCATATTATTACCACAACGTTCCTAATGCGTTCCCAATGAGTTTCCATGTTGTTCGCTAGAGTTTCCCAACGTGTTCTCAAGTGCGTTTCTGAGCGTTCCTTCCGTTCCCAAAGAGTTTCCAAGATGTTTACACTAGGAACCAATTTACACTTCCAAAATTACATCCATATTTACCTTTTATTTAGTGGGGCCCACCACCAATCGTTGGGGTCCCAAGGCACACTCATCCGCACACATGTGCGTGAGCACATTGGTAGTATTGAAGTCATATGGGCTTCTCTCTTTCTCAATGTGAACCCCATATAAGGTCGGCCGTTCTCGTATAGGTGTACCATTTCACAAATGATCAATTTCATAGAATACATGACAATTTTTCGGTTCACGAACTACCCATATGGTATAACCACAATAAACTTTTTAATGTTTTGGACAATCTCACACCATAAACTTGTTGATTTTGACACAATGAGTAAGTAAAGAAACCAAGACTTCTACTTCTACTTTTGACCATAGGGTCTTAATTCTAGGAGGATATGATAATTCTTCTATAGACGCATTTTTGCAAACCTCTTCAGTAAACAAAAAGGACAATTTATTAAAACCTGGTGAAAAATGAGAAGGAACATTTGATGGTATGACACCTACTACGGAGTACCGTGCATTTGTGCAAGGTATTTGTGAAATTGAGGCTTTAGTAGGAAAAGACTTTAGTCTTGTATCCTATGCAAATGCACAGCTATAGGTCTCTAGAGGAATATTTATAAGAGAAAAGCAAAAGAGAAGGTCGGCCTTCTACATCCTTTGTTGCAACCTCAGTTTACAAAGCATCACCTTAGTCTTATAAAGCACTGTGGAAAACAAAGACAACCATTATCAACCATGGAATAGCCTATGGTATTTTGCTTAAAGTACAGATTAATAAGCATTTTGGAATATGTAATATGCAGTTCGTGTCTACCCTCAAGAGGGGGAAGTAGTTCCATACTACTAATTCCTTGTCTGGTGTCTTCTTCTTCTTCTTCATCTTCTTCTTCTTCTTCATCTTCTTCTTCTTCATCTTCTTCTTCTTCTTCATCTTCTTCTTCTTCTTCATCTTCATCTTCATCTTCATCTTCTTCTTCTTCTTCATCTTCTTCTTCATCTTCTTCTTCTTCTTCTTCATCTTCTTCTTCTTCTTCTTCTTCTTCTTCTTCTTCTTCTTCTTCTTCTTCTTCTTCTTCTTCTTCTTCTTCTTCTTCTTCTTCTTCTTCTTCTTCTTCTTCTTCTTCTTCTTCTTCTTCTTCTTCTTCTTCTTCTTCTTCTTCTTCTTCTTCTTCTTCTTCTTCTTCTTCTTCTTCTTCTTCTTCTTCTTCTTCTTCTTCTTCTTCTTCTTCTTCTTCTTCTTCTTCTTCTTCTTCTTCTTCTTCTTCTTCTTCTTCTTCTTCTTCTTCTTCTTCTTCTTCTTCTTCTTCTTCTTCTTCTTCATCTTCTTCTTCTTCTTCATCTTCTTCTTCTTCTTCATCTTCTTCTTCATCTTCATCTTCTTCTTCTTCTTCATCTTCTTCTTCATCTTCTTCTTCTTCTTCTTCATCTTCTTCTTCTTCTTCTTCTTCATCTTCTTCTTCTTCTTCTTCTTCTTCTTCTTCATCTTCTTCTTCTTCTTCTTCTTCTTCTTCTTCTTCTTCTTCTTCATCTTCTTCTTCTTCTTCTTCTTCTTCTTCTTCTTCTTCTTCTTCTTCTTCTTCTTCTTCATCTTCTTCTTGATCTTCTTCTTCTTCTTCTTGATCTTCTTCTTCTTGATCTTCTTCTTCTTGATCTTCTTCTTCTTGATCTTCTTCTTCTTGATCTTCTTCTTCTTCTTCTTCTTCTTGATCTTCTTCTTCTTCTTCTTGATCTTCTTCTTCTTGATCTTCTTCTTCTTCTTCTTCTTCTTTCTTCTTCTTCTTCTTCTTCTTCTTTTGCTGTCGCGGTTCGTGATTACCTGCTGTGCAGCGGATGCCTATCCCATCAGCTTGCCCGTCAAACTTTCTCAAGGTCTTGATGCCAAGGGGCGGGATGCCTATAAGCCTGATACCTGGCTCGAAGTTGAGGGACAGATGATAACGACAGATCTCGCTGGTAAGCGCCAGTTGACGATCGCTGCCAAAACGCTGAAACCCATTCCAGAACCCAAAAAACCCTACGACTATTAGATAATCTGCCATAGCGGAAGGCAGGAGTCAGCGTTTTAGCCTTCTTCTGCCCTCTGCCTCCTGCCTTCTGCCTCTCATCTATAGTTTTACTAATCCCTTAGCCACATACCTCTACTCTCGCCACCATGACTTCGACGCTCAATCAGCAAATCCAGCAGTTTTACGATGCCTCCTCTGGTCTATGGGAGCAGATCTGGGGTGAGCATATGCATCATGGGTATTACGGTGCCGATGGTCGCCAGCCGAAGGAGAGACGGCAAGCGCAGATTGACTTGATTGAAGAACTCCTTCAGTGGGCGCAGATTGAGCAGCCAGAGCACGGTTTACCAAAGGCAAATCTTGGATGTTGGCTGTGGCATTGGTGGCAGTTCGCTGTATCTGGCGGAGAAGTTTAACGCTCATGTGACGGGCGTGACGCTCAGTCCCGTGCAGGCAGGGAGGGCAACCGATCGCGCGAGAAGCGCAGGCATGGCAGGAGGCGCGGGGACAGGAGCGATCGCCCAGTTCCAGGTTGCCGATGCGTTGAATCTACCGTTTGCTGATCAGTCGTTTGATTTCATCTGGTCGCTGGAAAGCGGCGAACATATGCCCGACAAAACGAAATTTATGCAAGAGTGCTATCGAGTGCTGAAACCGGGCGGCACGTTTTTGATGGTGACATGGTGCCATCGACCGATCGATCAGGAACCCCTGACAGCCAACGAGCAAAAGCATCTGGCAGACATTTATCGCGTTTATTGCCTGCCCTACGTGCTGTCACTGCCAGACTATGAAGCGATCGCCCACTCACTCAACTTTCAGCAAATCCGCACCGCTGATTGGTCTCCAGCCGTCGCACCCTTCTGGGATGTGGTGATTGACTCGACCTTCAATTTTGAGGCGATCGTCGGTCTGTTAACTTCTGGCTGGACGACCATTCAAGCAGCTCTGTCTCTCGGTCTCATGCAGCGTGGCTATCAGAGTGGCTTAGTCCGGTTTGGGCTGCTCTGCGCAACGCGCTAGTAATGTCTCAAGGCTGCATTCTGCTTTAGTATCATCACTATTCGAGAGCCATTCGCCCATGCCGTTGTCATCACCAAAGAAAATCCTCGTTGTCCTCAATGGCAAAGGAGGCGTTTGGTAAGACAACCACTGCCATCAACTTAGCGGCTGCACTGGCGGCAAATCACCGTGTACTGCTGGTAGATGCCGATCCGCAAGGGTCAGCAACCTGGTGGTTTGAGCATGGCAAGCAACCATGGGTTTTGATCTCAGGCAAGAAACCAAGCCAGCGCCACTTGCCGCCCTGCGCGACAGCGGAGACTACGATCTAGTGGTTGTTGATACGCCTCCGGCTCTGGCTTCAGAGGCATTAGCAGCCGTCATTCCTGTAGCAGATTACATCATTCTGCCAACACCGCCTGCACCAATGGATTTAACCGCCTTGATTGAGACGGTGAGGGTCACAGTCACGCCCAAAGGCATTGCCCATCGGGTGTTGCTAACGCGGGTTGATCCTCGCAGCATAAACGAAGCCCTAGACGCACAACACACGCTGAAAGAACTCGGTATTCCAGCCTGCAATACGTTCATTCGCGCCTACAAAGCCCATGAACGAGCAGCGTTAGAAGGACTGCCGATTACACTGTGGCATGGTAACAATGCGCGTGAGGCTGAAGCAGATTATCGTCATGTTGCCGAAGAAATTCAGCGCGATTGGCAACAGCAGGACAAACGGTGAAACTTAATAAGCGAAAAGGCAAAAAGTTCACAGTGCAGTTTACGTCAGCAAATGGCAGTATGGTTTGTAGAGGTGCTTAAACAGAATGGGCACCCTGCTACCTGGAAAGGGATCGATTGAGAGTATTAGTGATGCATGGGGCACGGAGGACGCATGGCTAGGAGACGATTATCAGATTTATTGCGAGAGGAAGCAAACAAGTCCTCAGATGATGCAACTGCGGCAGGGGCTGAAGAGTCAACTGATGAGCCAGAGACAGACGCGTTGAATACCGCAGGAGAACCAGCGATCGCGCCATCGTCTACCAAAGCCACGACCGCCACAAAGAGTCGTGCGACCAAACAAACTGAGGCTCTAGAGCCGGAAACAATGCCCGAACAACCAAAGGATGAAGCCTTGCTACAGCAAATTGCAGACTTGACGGCAGCACTGGATGCTCAGAAAGTGACGATCGAGCAATTACAGACTGCCCTTGAGCCGATGAATGCACTCAAAACAGAGCTAGAGCAATCGCGCAAAGACGTACGCCAGCTTACAGACTCTAATGACAAGCTCATGCAAGAGCTGAAAGCGTTACAACCTCAAGACGCGATCGAGACTATTACCCCGACGATGAAAGCAGCATCGCGCTCTTATAAGGAACTGCGGTTGTCTCGCCTCCGATCGCGGCGACCGGTAATCCACCCAATTCCTTTAACAAGGATGTTGGTTGGTTTGATTAAGCCTTGATTCGCCTGAGTCCGCAACCAGCGATCGCCGCGTTAATGGCAACCATCCAGCGTCTGAAGCGTTACTCATGAAAACGCATATCTGAACATGACAGACATTAAACCGATTCAAACCCTGGCTGTTGATATTGGTGGCAGCGGCATTAAAGTGATGGTGCTGGATGAACAAGGCAATCCCATCACCGAGCGCGATCGCGTGGAAACGCCACAGCCCGCTAAACCAGAGCCAATGCTTGCTGCGATCGTGTCACTGGCAAAGGACAAGGAGTTCGATCGCGTCTCCGTTGGGTTCCCTGGTGTCGTCAAAGCGGGGATAATCAAAACGGCTGCCAATGTTGATGCCGAATGGCTTGATTTTGATCTAGAAAGCGCCCTCTCGCAGCGGCTAGGCAAACCCGTGCGCGCCATCAACGATGCGGAT
>OZ020521.1:20325951-20511727 GCA_963971425.1 Bryoerythrophyllum caledonicum | reverse complement strand
CATAATTCATTTTGCAAAACAACGTAAGCATTGTCTTTACTGTGTATTAGATTCATTTTCTAATTCTTTGTCAAAAAAAATTAGCACTGTTACCATTGCGTATTCATTTTGTTATGTACTTTGCAAATAGGATTATACACCATATTTCAGATTTTCCTTAAATGAATCACAATATATCAAGAACTTAACAAAGACATATTAGAGTCTAATAAAAGCACAAAAAATATGTCTAAAACTTCTTTTCAAAAATGGGTGTTGTGCGAAAAAACATACTTTTCAAAATTCATTGTTGCAAAGAGTAATGTAAAACCTATGAAGTTGTTCTAACTACAATACAAATTGTACATCCACAACATATTTGACCATGTGGTGACTTCTTTGTTTGTAAAAATCTTTATTGAATTGATTTTTTTTGTTTGATGTATTTTCTAGAAAAGATATTATAACACTCTTAGTGGAAATTTGGCATCTTTTAGCAATTCAATTCGTTTTATTAATCTTGTTTTGTAGCTCTCTAATCTTTCAATCCCTGCGGTCAAAGTTTATGAAATATTGTGAGTATGTTACTTAGTAAGCTTTAATTGAGATCCTACGGTCAAAACTACAGAAATAAGGTTTAGTTTTCTTCCTTACTCATTGCACTGTTCTTACTATGAAATTGTCACAGTCCTTTAGGGATAAAATATGCTGAAAGCTTTTTGGAATTTTGGCACTTTTCTTTAATTATTTATTTTGACCTCACAAAAACATAATAATATTTATGTTCACTCTCTTCATTAAGATTTTATATGTGATTGGGAGCAGGGTTGTCTACATAGACGGGCAGGGGCCCAAAGACAGCGGACAAATCGACAGGACGGACACCACCTTTACCGGACAGATGCCTAGAATATTCTAGAGAATATCTCCTAAATATATAAGAATATTCTAGATTATTCCCGAATGTTCCGGAATATTCCTCATATATTCTCTATCGAACGGACAACAACCTCTATTGGACAGACAGCCGGACGGACGGACGCCAGAACAACCATGATTGAGAGCACAACTAATTAAAATGTAATTTGTGTGGTTTTAGACCCCTCTATATTACACAATTGCTTTGAATATTCTAAACACCTTTGATGTACCTAAATGTTTTAAGACATGTACTTTGATAGATATTCACAAAATGTGGGAGAAGAAAAATCCAGAAACAATGGTTGGCAGTCTGCCGAGAGCTGACAAAGTTCTTATTTGCAATCTTCTGAAGAGCCTAACTCACTCAAACACTATTCAAATTAGGCATATGAGGTGTTTTCTGTGATCTACAGAAATTGAAGATGTCAAAAAACACCTCATATGTTCGATTTGGACAAACTTTGAGTGAGTTTAGGCCATTTAAAAGTTGCAAATGAGGATAAACATCACTTGGCCACCAATAAGAATTCAAAGTCTAATTTGTTCACGAATGATAATTTATTCCATATTTTGTTAAATATCCATTCTTTACATCATGTGAATTGTTGTGGTGAAGGTTGCCATGACAATTGCATAGTATAGAATTTCACTTAACCCAACAAAACTTAGAGTGTTGCCCTTGTAAAAATTAGGTGCAAAAAAGGCCATTCAACTTGTCTTTGGTATTACAGTGGTGGACCATTATGGAATAGATTGTGCCAAATCGCATTGTTTCTTTTAACCCTAATGATTCCTTGACACCTTCACACCAAAAACATTTCAAAACTGTTAATTCTAGTGCAATGAACAAGGAAGGAAACAAAACATCGTATTTCCAATTTTAATTGTAGGATGTCATTACATAGTTAATAAATAACATACTCACAAAACTTCATCAACTTTGACCACACAGATTGAAAGATTATAGTGTTTGAAGTCAAGAAAATGGTTTATTTTCATCCCTGCTGTCATGTAAAGAAAGATCGATAACCACAATAGATTGAGAGTCCTAACCAACATCAAATAAACAAAAAAACATACACTAAAACAAGCATACGTAATTCACCCTCAAGGAAAAATATATGTGTTTTTCCACAAGAAGTCAAGCGGCACGCACTCCACAAGGGGAGAATCAACGAGTGCAACTAAGTAGTGAATGCGGAGCCTTTATTAATGACAAACCATCACTTACAAGCAAAGAACTCACTAAACAATCACTAACTCACTCACAAAGCTTGATTTGACAAAGTCGTCAAGTCAAGGACAAGTGCGGCACTATACGCACACACGCGCAATCCTAAGTGGATGAAAGTCATCCATGGATGAATGGGTGCGCTGCCATACGTCCCTGAACACCTGTAGATTAGTAACAACTAACCTACGCTAAAACAATGCAATACGGAGAGGCCCTCGATGCGACGTCCCCTGACCGCTTTCGTGTAAAGAAAGATTGATAACCACAACAGATCAAGAGTCCTAACCAACATCAAATAAACAAAAAACATACACTAAAACAAGTATACATATGTTAAGCGGAGAACCAGAATTAGCGGACCCGGGTAGTAATTTTCTTTTTTGAATCCGGTTGAGTTTTTGGGCTCTCTAGTGGATGAACTTGGCCAGGCGGATAATTTCCGTCCTGGGCAGTGTTTCATCAACTGGGCTGGCCAGATGAAACCTGGCCAGGCGGATGATTTCCGTCCTGACCAGTTTCATCCGTCAGTTGGATGAACCTAGGCAGCCGGATGACTTCCATCCAACCCAGTGTTCATCTGCCGGATGACTTCCATTAGGGTTTGGTGCACATGGAGGGGGAGCTTGGGGCTCTCTCTCTCTCTCACTTGCAACTTGGAGCTAAGAGTTACTATTTAGAGGTTAGACACGATTAGGGTTTGAGGAGTTTAGAGGTTTTGAAGTCACATTGAGTTGAAAAGACTTTGCCATATACAAACTACGACCTAGTCAATAAAATCCGACGTGATTTGAGGTTTTATGAGGAGTTTTGAGAAAATAAGGGTTTCATTAGGGTTTTTAGGGTTTCTAGGGTTTATGTGAAAGTAAGTTTGTAGATCAACCTCCCTTTAACAATGTAATACACCCTTAAGTGCCCCCCTAGCGGATAAAGAGACGCTCTATCCAACTAGGACTATACAACACTTACAAGACTAAACGCCAAGGTGATGTTGCTGCAACAACTGTACGCATTTAGTCAAAGATGTCGCCTATCACCGAATCAAAAAGCATATGGAGAAGTAACAAAGAGAAGGTAGGCCGGGTGCAATGTGAGTCCCATCTTAATCGCCTTAGGCAACTTTGTAGCCTATCCCATTGTCAATCTTCACGTTGCCTATCCCTGAATCGAAACCAGGAAACTCTAACTAGATGGCAACGCACCACACAATGACAAGTCCACAAGGAATTTAAGTCGTTTCATAGGGTGAAACGTCGCTCGAAGACCTCCGACAACGAGGGCAAGTCCAATCCCTGGACAGTAGACTAGAAAGAGGCGGCGTCAAACAAGCTATATGCCAACCACGCTGGCAATGGTCACAAAGCAACATAGTAGCCGCACCCTTCTTTTCACCACACATAAAACACGGAAGACCCTGTGGCACAACGGCCAACTTAGGATGCACGGAGCCATCAATGGACAAATGGCAGGGCGTGAAGTTCTTAGAGAGCTCCCAACACTCCCGGCCATCCTTGCCTTCCAACAACAAGATGCCACTGGGCAACACATCCTTCACGCGAAGAATAGTACGCCCAACCTTGACATCCAACGTCGTGGGTGCCTCACGCTGCAGATAAACGGAATCTCCCGTGGAAAAACGTCCCAGCTGAGGTCGGTAGGCACCGCTACAAATACGAGTGTACCGTAAGGTGTGATGATGTTGAGCGATATACAAGTTCTCCATGGCCATGGGCATAGCCCGCTTGAAGAACTCCACTCAATCCCGTAAACACTGGGCCCACACCTTTAGATTGTCCAAATCCACAACTAGAGCCAACTTTTCCCGAATAGAACTCGGTAAAATTGGCTCCCGCCCATACAACAACTGATAAAGACTGAAAGCAGCCACTGAAGCCTGCCGACTAAATCGGTACCCCATGGCGATCTATGGTATCATCAGATCCCAATCACGGTGGCCACCTTGAAGTAATCCATACTTTCGTAGGCCCCGCTTCACAGGCTGAACCACACGCTCCGCCAAACCATCCGCTTCCGGGTGATCTCGAGAAGTGGTACGGTGGTAAATCAAAGCTTTGGTGCACAAAGCCTCGAAAGCACCAAGGAACTCACGCCCTTGGTCAATCAACACCTCAACTAGGGCTCCAAAACGAGCCAGCACACGGTCAAGGAATGCCATGGCCGCCGACTCCGAGGAGTTCTGTGGTAGTGCCACAAGCTCAATCCACTTGCTAAAGTGCACCACCATCACCAACACGTACTTGGCTCCACGTGGGATGACAACAAGCGGCCCGGCAAAATCCAGAGACCAACGGTAGGCCAAACCCATGATGGGCAAAGGCTGCAATTGTGGTGACAAGGTGTTGAAGCTGGATCTGACCCGATCACAGACTTCACACCATGAAACGTACGTGGCGACCTATTGATACATGCCGGTCCACCAATATTGGTTGCGCAACATCGAATGAGTCCGCCGCACGCCAAAATGTCGAAGGTCTTTGTGTACTTGCCGTATCAATAAAGCCCTTTGATTCGGTCTAGGAACTATGCGCCTAGTCCCATCTGGCCACACTCAAAATAGAAGGCCGTTCTCGCAACGGAACCTCGCTATCCAATGTCCAACTCGATCGCGCTCCATGGCCGAAATAGCGGGCGGAAGTGTGCCAAGTTGCAGCTTGTGCTAGACTGGATTGTCTTCCCACACATCGCTAACAACTTGGGCCCTATCCGGTTCCTCATCCGTTGCCAAATCAGGCAACGTCGATGCGGAGCCAGACATCAACGTGAGGTTAGCTACTGCATGCCACCCCGAGACTAACTCCATGTCGCAGTCCCCATGCTACCTGACACCAGTCAAATCCTCCTCCAATGGACTTGGATTACGAGATAACTCATCCGCATCCAAGTTAGTGATGCCAGCCCGGTGCACAACCTCAAAATCATACTCCTGAAGCAACGAAGCCCACCTGGAAAGCTTGCCAGTAAGCTTGTCAGACTCCATGAGCCACTTCAAAGGCTGGTGGTTGATCACCAAGGTAAAACGTTGCCCATACAAGTAGGGCTTAAAATGAGCTATGGCCCAAACCGTAGCCAAAGGTTCTCCCTCATAGGACAAATAGTTGGACTCCGCGTTCTCTTTGCTTCTAGAAGCAAATGCTACAACATCCTCCCGTCTCTCATCATCCTTTTGAGTCAACACGGGTCCCAATTCTACCGCATTCTAATCTGTGTGCAAGTGGAAAGACCGTGTAGCATCTGGACGCCGCAGTACAGGCGCTGAACCGAGCTTCAGCTTCAAAGTAGCAAACGCCTACTGCTGCTCCCATCCCCAAGTCCATGGCTGATCATTTCCCGTGAGGATAGTCAACGGCTAGGCAATTAAGCTAAAGTTCTTGACAAATCGGCGATAGTAATTCGCTAGACCGAGAAAAGCTCTGAGCGGTGACATGTCGATTGAGGCCGGGATCTTCTGTAGCGCGTCAACCTTCGCCTGCTGCACGCCAAGACCTCTTGGAACAATTATATGTCATAAATATGGCAACCGGTCATGAAAGAATTTGCATTTGCCATGGTGCAAGCGCAATCCCCACTGGTATAGCCTCTCAAACACCGCTTGAAGATGCCTCACATGCTCCTAAGGGCTGCTACTAAAAATGATAACATCATCAATGTAGCATCGGGCAAACGGTAAACCGGCCAACACCCAGTCCATCACCCTCTGAAACTCAACGGGTGCGTTCTTGAGGCCAAATGGAAGAAACTTCGAATGGTAGAGTTGATCTCTCCCATCTAGATCAACTCCCTAACGCGCGGTCTCCACCCGGTCGTCCACCATCAATGGTAGCTGGTGGTAACCGGACCGCAAATCCTGAGTACTAAATACTCTGGCGTGTCCCACCGCATCAATCAACTCCTCTGGCGTGGGTATGGGATATCGATCCGACTTGGTCTTATGATTGACCAGCCTATAATCCCCACACATTCGTTTCTCCGTCCAATTGCCAAAGATGTCCTTCTTCGATGGCATCACTATGGCACAAGAATAATTGCCGTTGGACAGCTGAATCAAGCTGGCGGCCAACAACTCCTGACAACGAGTCTGAACCCCAACTTTCTCAGAGAGACTGAGCTTCTACGGTCGTTGAAAGATCGGGTGGTTGTCCTCCAACTGAATGTGAATCGGTTTGCCTCTGTAGCCCTCCAAATCATGGAGACTGAAGGCAAAACAACTACGATATAAACGTATAAACGCTCGTACCCTTCGTGCCTCGGCACCGGTAAGATGTGGCCCCAAATCCAAAGGCCAATCATCAAACTCTATGGTCTCCTCCATCGTAGAAGACTCACCGCGTACTGGCACGGGCGATGATTGCTATTCAGTAGCAGAAAGGGCATTGATGCCCCCAGACTCCTCACTCACGGGAGCCATAGAAATTCCCGTGTCGTGGTGATAAAATCAAGCAAAGATATCCCCGGCATCCTCTCGACCAAAGTCCTCGGCCAAGGCTGCAAAGACACGCTAAGCACAAAGCTCCTCAGCTGCATGCCTCTTCAAACGAAAAAGAAACTCCGCTTCCTCGATCTCTCTGAGATGTGGCACTGCTGCCCCCTGACCTTCAGAGTCTGCCTCCAGTATGCGTGCATGGTCACTCAAACGGCGCTGAATGGCGAAACAAAGGCTACAAATCCAAACAAGAGTATTGAGGTCAATGGCTTGACCAAACAATAACGACGCAGACCCTCAAAAAGATCCGGTGTGGCGGTGGTGCCTGTCAAAAAGCCCATCGCCCTAAACCCTCTCATCAGCAGAAGGCTCTTCGTAAGTTTGGGAAGAAGAATCCCAAACCATGCCCGGACCACGTGTCCTGAAAGCATAAGAGCTCGGATAGCACATCAAGGTGGGAAATGCCCCCCGAGTGAAACCAACGCGGTTGACCACGGCCAATGGTGGCTCATCATCTTTGGTAAACTCCGTGGAAACACGGTGGTCATCCAAGATGTCATTGACCTCACGGCGCACAGGCCGGTGCACTTGAGCAAGTGCAGAAATAAGCGTCGGGGATGGTGCCATGTTGGTCCAAATCCAACGTGGCCGATGGGCATAAGAGCCCAACGCCGCGGCATCAACAAACATGGGGAGACCAAGAAGGTAATGGATGTATGCCCCATCCTCACGCATCTTCGTCCGTGTATCTCTCGATAGGGGTACATTCTCAAAATATACCCCGGTGGCGTTGATTAGTGGGAAATCCACCATTGGATGAGCCTGAGCAAATCCACAAAGAGAACCGACCGTGGATCATCCAAGCCACGACCAGTGCTCGCTTGTGAATGGCCTTGGCTAGGCCATCCGGCAATTACCAAGTCCACGTTCAACCTAACCGGCGAAGATCATCCTCACTGATCAACATCACATCATGTGGAAATTTGCCAAAACAACCGCGGATTGCTGATGGCAGTAACTGCTTCGGATAAAGCGCCAATAGACGATGCATGTGGTGGCGAGCCACACGATTGGCTGCAAAGCCACTATCCACATGGATGTACCGCCATACCTTGAGCCCGGCCTCCAACACAACCGCGAGTCATGTACTAGTACCGGCAAATAACTCCACAAGGGTTATTACTAGTGGTTGTCCTAGTGGTTGTCAATGTCACGTGGGGTTACCGGACCACATTGGTCAGTCACGACTACCACTGTCGTTTGGCATTGCGGATGCAGCTGCTACTAGTGTCGCTCCCCCTTTGCCTAGTGTACCATCAGCTCCTTCCGCTCATGTGGATGCTGCTCATTCCTTGGCATACAAGGTGTTGCGGTTCCCGGTATTTGTCGGTGTAGTCTATTTGACACCGAATTTTCAACCATCCGGTGTATTCCACTTGGTGGGTAGTATGTTGGAGGGCAAAGTGTCCATGCCATCATTGGAGGTGTCGGAGGCAGTGACGGCTCCACCTACCAAGGAAGATTTGGTGGCAATACAAGTCAAGTTGGCGGCAGAGGCTATTTTCGCGTTTGAAGCTAGTGCTACTTCCACACTTATGAAGCAGTCCTTCGGGGATCAATCCTTGATCTCTGGAGTGGCTTATTTGTATGATGTTGCGGCTCGGTCGGCACGGGAACGACGCAGTGTGTATCCTGGGGTGGTACGTTTGGTAAACGATGACGGAGTCATGGCGGTTGGCCGTACAGACGGCAACCCCATCCGAGCTACCCGCCTTCGTGTTATGTTGAACTCTGGTGCTCAGCCAATGATGATTGGCAAGAAGCTAGCCCAAGATTTGGATCTAGGTGCTTCGGACCTCGAGTCTTGCCCATTTACGATTGTTACATTGGTGGGGGGCACAGAGAAAGCCATGGGCTACTCCCGACATCCATTGCAATTGATGTTTGGTGTGGGATCTGGTCTTTTGTTCCCCCACGTATCTTTTCAGTGCGCTGTGACTAGCGCCATCAACTATGACAGGCGCCATCAACTATGACATTTTGGTGAGTCAGCAGGCGCTTTATCCCCTTGGTTTTGGAGTGGATATTTGGACGGAGGAGGCGTAGATTAGGCCTGGTGGTCTGCCGCTGATGGCAGAAAGGAGCTCATTCCGGTTGTCTTCGCAGCTAGGGCGGTGACTTTGAGGACGGATGCTATGTTTGGGTGTAGTGCCTTGGCATCCGATTTGCCATGTGGTTCTATGCTTTTGGAGGAGACATATGCTTTTATGTCGGGGGTAGCGGAATTACAAGAGCACAAATCAGTGGAGATCCTTGCGCGTCATTGCAAGGATCCTCTTCCTCCATGGGGAACTTAGTTGGAGCTCACACGCCGCAGTCGAGAGATTGTGGAGGCTATTGATGCTCCCCACCTTTCAGTGGACTCTTCCACTTTCTTGTTGGCTTGCACTATTCGGTGGCGACCACCGGATAAGGGTGTAATTTTATAATAGTTTTTTTAATATAGATGGACATTACTAAAAGCTTTGTGTGAGTCCAATTTTTTTCCTAAATCCGACATTTAATGAAAAAGTTGTAGGTTTTGAAGTTCAAATGGGGAGAGCGAGCACGTCGAGCAACTCCAATAACTTTTGCTAGGACACTCTATTGAATGTGAGATTTTGAGTACTAGCAAGTAACATTTTTTCCTTTCAAATTATCAAAAAAAATCTCTTGTCTTTAGTGAAAAAAAGCATATAAATACAAGTCAAACATTTTCACACATTATCGCACATTGTCGGCAAGGTACCAAAAACTTTGAGATCATCATAGTTTCACATATAACTTCTATTATTTTAAATAAAACTTTGAGATCATCATATTTTTTACTTTTTATTTTTTCTATAGCATTATGTGGTGTAAACCTTCCTATTGACCATTCGGATTGTCATTCTAAAACATACTAAGTTCAAAAAAAAATATAACGCAATTTGACAATTTCTGTACCTCCACTCCTTGCACAATTTTTTTGAATATGCTACATACTTTTTCTACCTCTTAAAATTGGAGTACAAGGAACTTATATCATGCTTAACATGATGGAAATGAATTTTGACCTTGTGTAGTACAAATATTTGTCACCAATTGAAGTCAAAGTCTATTGATCCTCGAAACGCATGGAAGAAAATGGACCCTTTCCTCTACTTTAAACGCTATAATATTAAAATCCTTGCGGTCAAATTTTATGAATTTTTTTTTGAGTAAGTCACTTTACAAGTTTTAATTGAGATCCTACGGTTAAAACTAGAAGTAAAAGATTTTTGTTTCGTCCCTACTCATTGCACTAAAACAAGCAATTTTGAAATGTTTTTGGTGTGAAATTGTTAAAGAAATTTAGGGGTTAATTCACAATTTGCGGAAATCCAACTTGCTAGACCAGCTACTCCAGGTTTGAGCAGATGTGATTATGCAAGTTACACGATGATGCAACCAAATGCATTGAGATATACGTCGGTCTTCACAATTGCCTGCCTTGTTATGGTTTCCTCTGAATTAGAAAATATTGGTTTGCAAGGGTATATTAACTTTAAAAATGCCTTCATTTCTAGCAAAATATTTGTACAATGCGTTGCAAGTAACCAAAAAAACCAACTTCTCTACATTTGAAACACTAAAGAAGCCTCGTGGAAAGAAACCCTAAACCATGTATACATAGTTAAACTAAGAGCATTTCCACCCCTGACGGGTAAGACTCCACGCCAGGGCAGGAGACTCCCATTAGGAGCGTGGACGGCTGCCTCTACAACGTAAAAATTTCCACCGCTGCCTTTGAAACCACAAATAGGAGAAAACAGGTTCCATCCGGTTCGCAAATAAGATTTCAACACCAGGTGCGCAGCTGACGCAAAATCAAATTGACGGCAACTCTTGTTTTGCAGCTACATAAGTCGTTCCGCATGGCACAATGAGATAGTGAAACCGGAATGGAGAATTTTGGTGAACCCATACCAAAAATGGTGGATATCCCGTCTGGTTGCCTGCCCGACGCCAGTCCGGCGGACCGGGACCCCTTGTTGGCGTCTGCGCTGCGGCGTCAGAAACGCAAACTCACCAAGTTTGCCAGGGCCCGGTGCCCTGGTGGAGATGCTCTAAGAATCACAACCTGACTGGAACTTGCACAAGTGTAATCGGTGCTACAAAATGCAAAATGCATGAGAAGACTACGAGCATTGATTCATGCACGAACAAGAGACTCAGTCTCATTCTGCATAAGGCTTGAACGGTGCTTACCACACCAATATGACTTCCATCTCTGCGCCCTTCTGTCCCAACTCGCTCGTGAACTCAACGTCCACACTTGCTGTCGCCATTGGTCGACTAAACTCAGCATCCATTCAAAGACCACAAACACAAAAGAGTTCGCACTGACCTCATCAAGACAAAACGGTGGTTGCTCTTGGACGGGCCAGTCGGAGAAAGCGCTGCCCAAAGGACCTCGCAAAACGCTTGATGGTTCTGATTACGTACAGGGTCAGACTTGGTGTACGTTTGTACGTACCAACCGACGTCACACGATGTCCCACTTGTGGAAAAACGCTACAAATCAACAAAAGATCCATTGACAAAAGATCATGCAGTGCATCGATAAACGTACTCAATAGTTTATATTATAAGGGCGCCAGATAATCATTGATTTCTAAAGAATAGAAGTTCAGCACATTTCTGAAAGTAAAATATGCTTCAAAACTTGTATGTTCACCGAGTTAAAAGATTGACGTCTTTGGATAATAATTTCCGAAATTGTTTTTTGTGCATTTGAATAGTTTACGTACTTTACGTAGTTTGCGATGTTGAGTATTTTTTTATTACTCCAGACGACGCCAAACAACGCCCGTGGGCCGTGCGGGTTTTTCACGTGCATGGTTTGGACTTGTTGTGCATCAAACCTCGTCAGACTTGAGGGAAACGCCACGTAATGTCGAAAGGTCAAACGGTACTGCAGTGCATCATATATTTCCTACTTAAACCATTTGATCAGATGTTTTCACAACGTCGTGTGCAGTACACTGCAGATCCATGGTACGCACTCGCAGGAACTGTGTGTTGTGGTGATTGTAACTCATATTGAATCAGTGCAGGTGACAATGGGGAGTACAGTAGTGTGAGGACGGGAAGAGTAATTTTGAGTTGTGAAGATGGTTATATGAACTAGATCATCGGTTGACATAATTATCAATTATTTGCACAAAATTCTGACTCAAAAGGTGTGCAGAGTTTGCAGATTCATAGAATACTCTTGTGGTGATTGTTAAAATCGAGGAGAGATGGTGACAATGGGGACTCGGATGAGATCGATGTTGGTGACGTTCCTCGTGCTCATGGCGATGGCGTCCTCCGCGCGCGGCGAGGTCGACAACGTGGCCTTTCAATGGACGAACCAGCTCAACACCATGTTCTGCAACGAGTTCACGACGATCCCTGTGGCCGTCACAGTGGGCATCATGGCGCAGCTGCACCTCGCGCAATGGCAGGCCCTCCTCGCGCTCCGCTCCACCGGAGCCTGCACGCCCGAGGCCGCCGTCGTCGCCTACGCCAGCTTCAAGATCATGAGCCACTACTTCGCCACGAATCAGCCCGTCGACAGGTACATCGCGCCTCTCCTGGAAGCCCAGCTCCAACAACTGAACATCACCGTGGCCGAGGAGCGCCTGGCGCAGCGCCTAGGTGAGGCCGTCGCGGACCGCATGATCCAGAAACGCTCGCCCGCGGGCCAGTTCACGCTGCGCGAGGTGAAGCGCGCACTGGACGCCGCACCCCAGCCGCCGCCTGTCGGCATCTTCCGCTACTTCAACGACTCGCCTGCGGCGCGCGCGACCGCGAATTTCATCTTCTCCGTCTTCACCACGCTGCAACCTTTCATCCTCCCCCACCCACAAACATTCGTCGCCAAGCTCGGGCTCAAACCTCCAAAAATTCCCTCACGTGAGTGGGACTCGGACTGGGCGTCGCTCAAAGACGTGGGGCGCATCGACTGGCCCGGGCGCACCGCGGAGATGAACTTGACGGCGAACCTCATCGCGTGCGCGCGAGTGGGGAATAACAAGTGCTCGTACGAGATGCGCGCCACGGCCGCGGCGCAGAGCGCGCTTCCAGCGTCCACCTCGTTATACGATTCCGTACTCTTGCTGTCGAAAATCTCAGTGGCGATCTTCGAAGCGGGCATCGCGACGCTGCACATCAAGTACGCGCGCTGGAACTGGCGTCCCATCCATGCGTTCCGCACCGGGGATTCCTCCCACGCCGCGATCCCCGACTGGACGCCCTTCCACTCCACGCCGGGAGACCCCGAGTACCCGAGCGGATCCGTGGCGTTTGTCGCGGCCGGCGCGTACCCGCTGCAGAAATTCTTCGGGCGCAACGCCACTGTCCCGTTCTCGCTCGAGGGCGGTGGGACATTCAACTGCGCCGGGTTTGTGGGGGACGCGATCCCGACGCGGAATTACTCGTCGTTGGAGGCGTATGTGGAGGAGTCGCAGCGGTCGCGGATGTACTCGGGAGCGCATTTTCGGAAGGCGGTGGAGGATGGGAAGGTGCTTGGGGAGGCTGTGGGGAAGTATGTTGAGGAGCATTGGGCGGAGACTACGCCGACGGGGGTGTTGCCTGATAATACGTTCCTGGATCTGGTGTTCACTGTGCCGGAGAAACTCGGGGATTTCACTCCGGTCCGTTACGAAATCCCGCGATCTAGCTCTGCCAATTGAGTGATTACTAGACGTGCTGCATTGCTAATAAGTCCTTGTGAGACGATTCATCTGATGTGCGCCCCTATCAGTTTACAGCTATTGTTCAGGTTGTTGAACGATTGAAATCAACTACTGAAATCCGCTACTTCTGTGTGAGTCGTGTTGTTGCGAATTTCATTGTTTAATAGCATGGAGAATTGATCCGAACGCTGAGCAGTCTGGTTCAGAGCAAAGCATTCAAGTCATGCGGTGGACCATGGACGAATACATGATTCTTTGGATCCATGAGAGATCATACAGATGAAAGTAGTAATTGATCGGTTCAGTTTATTACAATGAACTGATCACTAGAAAGTCCCACACAAAGGAAAGAGTCCGATCCAATTAGTCGATCTCGATGCAAATGAGCCCTGCATTCGACGCACTCGCATTGGACGCACTCGCAGTGACGTGGATAATTAGCTGGATGAGATGATTTCAAACAGATTGATTAACTCTTGAAGGTCGGAGCTATGACCGTGGCATCAATCCCGATTTTCATTCTAAAATGTGCTCTAATTCTTCATCAAATATAAGCGGAAATATTGTTATTTCATTTTTAAGAGATGAAACCACATGTTTTGTTCGTGTCACAAAAATACTAGAATGTTTTGTGAAAATTCAAATTATTGTGATTTTCTGAAGAAAAATTGAAGAATATTCATTTTATATACAAAATTTGCGTTAAACTATGATAATTTCACTGAAGGTGTACATTATTGTGCTGAAACTTGTGGTGTAGATGAAACTTCCGTGTTCAGCTAAAATTAGAAAATTGGTCATCCATGGTAATAGGCCCAATGTTCAAATTGCAATAACTTACTCAGTTTTATGTATTTTTTCAAATTTTCAAATTGGATTGGAAACTAGATTTGATAAACTTCATTTCATTAGTTGGAATCAATTTCAAAAAATATCATTGTTATGACTCAAACTCAGACTTATAGCTAAAGCTAGAAGTTTTTAAAATACACTAGGTTGAGTTCCATGTCACAAACATTTTCTTGTTTAGATGAAAAGTTACACACTATATGAAGGGTATCTACATGCACTCATTGACAACACCTTCACAAAAACTTGGATGAAAGTAATGTTTTATCATCATGTGGGAGCATTTTATATTCTTCCATCAACCAGATTTTGGTCACCCTGACGTTTAAGGATTAATGAGCTACTTGATTAGCTGACTTTATTGTGATGAGATGGATATCATTACACTAATTTTAGTATTTAGCATTTGAAACACTACTTACGAACTCATACACTATTTATCAACACTGATAATGTTACAACACTAAATGCAAAGAATTGTAATTTTGGAGTTCTACTACCTTTACATTTAGTGTAATAAGTGAAGAATAATATGTAGAAAATTGAGAAATAACATAGTACTACAAAGTGTACAAATAGTAGTTGCAGACTCATTTGTCCAACTCCTTGTTAGCATGTGCAGATAGAGTAGGCGGCTCATCAATGAGCGTTAACACTACACCGTTCCCTGAATATAGTGTAGACTAGACTATATGAAATTTCCTACACTAATTGAAAATTTACATGCAATTATTGACTGACACACACTTGCTTGAGAACAAATACCCAATCAGATTTTGGCATGCATATGCTTTGATGGAAATTTGTGTGGGTGATCTACATCAATAATCCCTCTACACTATATTCAGTGTTTAGTGTACTTTCCTAGAAAAACATAATTAGAGTTGTGTGGTGAAGAGAGGTTATGACATTCAATGTAGTGTAACACTAAATACCAAAATCACTGTGGGTAGGAGAGTGTTTCCTTCACAAGACCTGACAAATTATCCTTCACAGACATGAAATGAAAATAGAGACCTCTTGCTTTTGGTTGTGGATTCTAAGATATTGTACGCATCCATCTGGTACAGACACCCCCTGTACAAATCATTTTTATTTTTTTACACAGTGCTTCGGACACAATGGATATTACCTAGGTATTTTATAAGTACTGCCCAGATATTTTAAGGATAGGACCTTGGCATTACATGGATATCAACTTAGACAAATATTTTATATTTTCCAAAAAATTTGGACATCCTTCATTTTGAATTTCATTATATTCAAACACGACCAACGTGTAGGGTACAAGCGATACCTTGGAAAAGGAATTAGCAAGCTGAACTCCCCGCAATAGCTTAAAGACCGACCAGATGAGAGACAAATATTGTAGCCGCTTTCAAAACACTGGTCCTTAGAACTAGAAAATAAGCTTCATTAGATTTATTAGAAGGTACAAAAAAAAACGATAGCTCCACATAATGTGCAGCCATTACATATTAGCCCTAGAACAGCAAAACTGAAGACCACATTCTATCAATCTAGGAAGTAGTAATGAGATTTCTCATGCCAAAGAGTATTTTTATGCACAAAAATAAACTTCCAAAAATCTCTTACTCCCTTTCTCTAAACCAATGAGATACAATCAATGCTTGATATGGCAATCAATGCTCTTGAGCCCTACCCCATGCAAGCTAAAACTCCCCCGTAGTATCCCAAGTTTCCAAAACGTTGACAAGTACACTAAATATCACTTTTAGTGTAGTGCCCAGTAAATGACTTGTAAATGCAATAACTTTTTACTCTTGATGCCAATTTTTACCAAGAGCACAACTCTCTATAGTATTCAAATACAAGGATCATTATAAACATAGTTGGTAAAAATATTCACTTAAAGTAAAAAATTATAGCATTTACAAGTCATTTACTGGGCACTACACTAAGGGCCTTACCACACGGGAGGGGGAGGAAGTTTCACAACTTCCTCCAACATGGCACTAGTGGCACAAAAAATATTCTTTTCCTCCTTACATTGTGGACTTCCAGGCACTAGTGCCATGACTTCCAGGCACTAGTGGCCCTCACTTTAGTGTAGTCCCCCCACCTTTCCCAAGCCAAGTCACCACGTGTATGTGGTCCAGTTACTAAAATAAGACCCTAAGATTCGGGATAAACGATCCTTTACTTTCATGAAAACTCTAATCTCTGCACAAATTGTAACTGGGGAGAACAAGTCTGGACGTGGAAAACTAGAATATGCATTTAACAAGGTGAATGAAAGCTACTGGTTACTTCTTTTTCTTCTTCTGAGACCCAGCCTTCTTTGCAGGCACCTTCTTCACAGCAGGCTCTGGAGTTGAGGCAGGAATTGTAGTGGTTAAATGCTGTTGGATGGCTGCAAACGGGTTCGCTTTGAATTGTGGGTGTGCCAAAACCGCTGCGAGCTGCTTCGTCTCATTCGTTCTGCAAATCCATGGAAAAAAGAAGACGTGAGCTTCATGAAAGAAAAAGTTGAAAACCACACCAAACCAATTACATCATTCCTAGATGAAGAAAGAACACACTAGAATAAATCATGCAGAGTATTTCAAGTAACAGCCATTTTCTAATGGGAGGGACTTGCACAATCTTTTGCTTTGCTTTGCTTCGGAGGATTTTAGTTGCTGGAGCAGTAGTAGTTGAGGAAGTGATTGTGGGCAGAAACTCTGAGAGTGACGAGAGATCGTTCAAGGCCCTTCCAGTTTGTGATTTACGTCTTTTCTGCACTCGACAAGGTCAAAATGCCTCAAGTAGAACACACCAGGATTCACACCACAGACATATATTCTTGCTATTAAACAAAGCCGGACTAGTAAACCAATTGGCCGAATTCATCAAACAGAGCGTGTTACAGTGGGTGATCCAGCTACATTACCTTTGAGATAGTTTTCTTAGCAGATAAAACCCGCTGTGTCTCCTGCAACTCTGCCAAGTCCATCACAAAAACAGATCAGAAACATAGAGATGACAAAGCATCAAGAGAATAATGATACACTAGTGACTGCTAATAGAGTGTGTAACACAAATTCCCAAAGCACGCTCTATTGTTTGCAAATTAGTGAGGGCTGAAATCTTACAGCCTCGTACTTTTCATTCGAGAGGATAATATGGGATCGCCTTCACTTATTATCCTCCCTCCCCTCTATTAGCAATAAGTGGTGTGGTTAAGAGAATTACTATCCAAAAAGCGTATCTGCTTTGCCATCTTCCTCTTCACACTCGCCCGCTCAGTTTTCGGATCCCGTCCATCTTCGCTGCCCCATTCACTGCAACAGCAAACCAGAATATTCACCCACTTACCCTAAACCCTAAAGACAACAGCAAATGGTTCAAGATATACTGAAAACCACCCAATTGGACGAATTAAGCTCCTAAACCCTAAACCATCCGTAAACATCAGCTAACAATCGGATGGCTTGAGCTCTTGAACCTTTAACCCTAAAACCTAAGGAATTCAGCTTCCAAGACTCATATCCCAAGACCTAGTTGCATTACTCTAAACCAATTGCCTTCAAGACAAAATTCACCACACTAACCCATGAGCACATGATGACTTCACATGCCATACCTCGCCGCATCAGTGACCATCGCATCTTCATCTCGCTGCAATCCACGACACCACCAATTAATTCCAAAAACCTCACAGACAAAGACAACCAAAAGCTCATGCAATCTACATTACCTTCTCAGACGATTCCTTCTTGGAACTCCTCTCCCGAACCTTCTGCCGCGCTGTTTTCTTCTTCACCTAGAACCACCAAACGCACATTCAACAGATCCTCAAAACCCTAAAATCTGGATGAACCCCAAAACTGAACCACATCCTATCCTATTCATTAATGGGCACCAGTTTCTACTTCTCTACTTGAATATTCTCTACAAACAAAACCTCAAAAGCCTGACCCCTAAACCTAAACCTAAACCACATAGTATTCTACCCATTTTCCATCAATCCAGTTTCTTCTCTGTTTGAATAGTTCTCTCTGCGTGAGACATTGTAAACAAGAATTGAGACTCTGTGCACATTCTGTACCATGATTGCTAGGGTTTGTAGGACTCCACTCCGCACCGACGACTTGAGGGAGGTGAAGTGCGTTGGAATGAGCCTGCTTTCGAGCACGGTGTGGGTCTATGGGGCTTGTGAGATGAGGATTTGTGTTGCAATCCCAGTGTGTGTTTAAAACGTCAGTGCATGCGGAGCGCAGCCCGTTAAACCTTAAACCCTCGGCAACCATCGCCACTAAGTTATCTCCCAGTCGTTTGGGGGATACAGTAGTGCGGCGCCTGGGCAGCAGGAGCCTGCCCGCGGCCTGACAGCCCCCGCTCCCTCGTGGTCCCCGCCTTGTTCACCTGGTTCCCCGGCCGCCATGGTTCCCCACACCTTTCGTTGATTTTGCCTTACGAGTACATACTACCCACGACTACCCATACTACGACCGTATGGGGCTTCATCTCCCAGATATGGTCCCTAAAAGTCCGGGTTCGGCTCCTCATGCCCACACCAATTTCATGGTAAAATCCGATGTGGTTCCTAACCAAACCACTTGGTTACGCTCATGTGATTTACCTTTCTAACCATATTATTACCACAATGTTCCCATTGCATTCCCAATGAGTTCCCATGTTGTTCCTCCAAAGTTCCCCATCGTGTTCCCTAAGAGTTCCCTGCATTCCCAAGGTGTTCCCATGTTCCCATAGAGTTCCCAATGCGTTTACACGTGGAAACCAATTTACATATTTAAAATTTATCCAAATTTGTCTTTTGATTAGTGGGGCACACCACCAATCGTTGGGGCTCCAACGAAGGCTCATCCACACACATGTGCGTGTGCTTATGGTCCCTAAAAGTCCGGGTTGGGCTCCTTATGCCCACACTACATCGTTCACTGAATATAGAGTGGATATATAGGTAATGTGGATGAAAATTGAAGTAAACCACATCAATTTTGGTTTTGAATATTTTTCTCTCTGAGCGGCCTCTCGCCATCTCTCATAATCTCTCCATTCCTTGGAGAGGTGAGGAAGTAGGGTTTGGAGGTGATAGAAGGTGCACAATAGGAAATAGGGTTTGTAGGTGACTGAAGGTGCACAATAGGAAGTAGGGTTTGCAGGTGATAGAAGGTGCACAATAGTGCAGGTTTCATACAAGTTTGCAGTAGCTTCTCTCGTTTTTATTTGCAGCTCTCTCTCAAAGTAAAAAGTTCCCCTTGATTTTATGCACCAAGGTCTAGCAGTGTTGACAGAAACAGAAAAGTGGGCGTTTGTAATGGAGGATCGGGTCTCAAAGGCAGTTGGTTCATTTTGAAATTGATTACAGTTAGATTGTTTGTATCGGCTACGTGCATGCTTGGTACTTTGATTCTAATACTTGTGTTTTTTTTGGTTGGTCCAGTTTGTTCTAGATAAGTAGTTTGTCATACTAGTTGCAATTAACGGCCGATTTTCATTAAGGCACATGTGCCAAGTGATAAATGATGTTACAGCACGAGCTATTACCGCTTTTGCAGCGACTAGAAGTGACCCGCACAGGTCAGTTTTTGTAGCAGGATTGTTTTTATCCTTTCTTTTGTGACTGATTCTATTTGTTAATAAGAAATATATGATTGTTGGCCATTGATGTTGAATGTGCTCCAATGAAGGTTCGACTTATCTGATCTTTATACTAAAGTAATGTTTGTATGCATTCCAATGTTTTGCAAGAAGACAAATAGTTTTTAGGTGCAGCCTAGGAAGCAGCTCGAAGGCTTCTGGAGGGTTGGAATCAACAAGTTGGTAGTCCAACTGCATCGATTTATGCACACTCGGTTTCATTATTCCGTTCACACGGAAGTGAATGAATAACATGTCAGCTCAGTCGAATACTTTGAGGTTTTCATGGATCTTGCAGTGAAAAGAGGACGAGTTCAATTGAAAGCGTGATTTCTTTCGCCTAGCTTCTACTCGTGTGGATGCGGAGAGATGTTGAATGCTGACGGGTCCTCAAACTCTTGCTATTGCTTTGTGCTTTTATTGTATTCTTGAAGGCGGTTCAATCGTTGGTTGAGCTCAACTTTGAAGGCGGTTCTATGATTGTTATCACAACAGGAATGTAGGCAATATAAGTTGGAATCTTGGATCAGGAGTCGCCATGCTTGCATACAAATCGCATACAAACTTTTGAACTGAAAGGTATCATGCATTTAGGAGAATCTGTACAAATTTAAAATTGTTTTGGTGTTTTATCTTGCAGTGAGTACAACTTGTAAAAACTTATCCACATCAATTCCCATGTCATTTGTTTAGAAACAAGCCACACTATTTCTAACGGACATGATTTGATGTGGATGGAAAATTCAAGTGGTCCACTTTAATTTGCGTTTAATGAAATTAGTGTAGGAAATTTCAAATAGTCTATTCTACACTATATTCAAGAAACGGTGTAGTTTCATGATAAAATCCGATTTAGTTCTTAATCAAACCATTTGTTTACCCTCTTCTGGTCTACCTTTTCAACCATATTATTACCACAATGTTCCCAATGTGTTTCCAATGAGTTCCCATGTTGTTCCTCAAAGTTCCCCAACGTGTTCCCAAGTGTGTTCCCAAGTGTGTTCCCCACCGTTCCCCCCATTCCCAAAGAGTTCCCAACGTGTTTACACTGGAAACCAATTTATACTTTCAAATTACATCCATAGTTACCTTCTATTTAGTGGGCCCACCACCAATCGTTGGGGCTTCAATGCAGGCTCATCCGCACACATGTGCGTGAGTTTACTAGTAGTGTTGAAGTCGTATGGGCTTTTCTCTTTCTTAGTGTGAACCCCATAGAAGGTGGGCCATTCTCGTATGGATGTATCAGTTCACAAATGATCAATTTCGCAGAATACATGACAACTTTTCGGTTCACAAACTACACATATGATATAACCACAATAAACTGTTTAATGTTTTGGACAATCTCACACCATAAACTTGTTGATTTTGACACAATGAGTAAAGAAAGAAACCAAAATTTCTACTTCCAGTTTTAACCATAGGGTCTTAATTCTAGGAGGATATGATAATTCTTCTATAGATGCATTTTTGCAAACCTCTTCAGTAAACATAAAGGACAATTTATTGAAACCTAGTGAAAAATGAAGAGGAGCATTTGATGGTATGACACCTACTACGGAGTACCGTGCATTTGTGCAAGGTATTTGTGAAATCGAGGCTTTAGTAGGAGAAGACTTTAGTCTTGTATCCTATGCAAATGCACAGCTATAGGTCTCTAGAGGAAAGATTTATGAGACAACAAAAAAGAAGGCCGGCCTTCTACATCCTTTGTCGCAATCTCAATTTTCTTTAGATAATTGTGACAATAGTACAAAACATCACCTTAGTCTTTTAAAGTGTTGTGGAAAACAAAGACAACCATCATCAACAATTACTATGGAATAGCCTTTGGTATTTTGCTTAAAGTACTGATCAAGCATTTTGGAATATATAATATATAGTTCTTGTCTATCCTCGAGAGGGGGAAGTAGTTCCATGCTACTAATTCCTTGTCTGGTGGGCATGGTCTTAGTGGTGGAACGAACAGACACTTCATTCATGCTGGCCTCCTTCGGAAACCGGCATTCTTCTTCTTCTTCTACTCTTGCTTCTTCTTCTTCTTCTTCTTCTTCTTCTACTCTTGTTTCTTCTTTTTCTTCTCCTTCTTCTTCTACTCCTACTTCTTCTTCTCCTTCTTCTACGTAGTCATTTTTTGAACAAGCTCGTGCCTGACTATTTTGTGTTCATTTCATAATTTATTTTGCAAAACAACCTAAGCATTGTCTTTATTGTGTATTAAATTCAATATCTAATTTTTTACCAAAAAAATTGAGCATTGTAACCATTGCGTTGTCGTGGTAGAGAGTTTGCGTCCCAAAAAAATACTGGATTTCTGGCTGCCACTTTTACTCAATCAAGTCCTTGATAAGTGAAACTCCAAATATTTATACATGTGTTGTCTTTTTTAAGAGACAATCACTTCAAATACACAAGTCCTTATGAGACAAAGAAGTCCAACTATTTAAGAAAACTAAGTAAATTTCAAAAGTCTTGAAAAGGGAAACTAAACCGAATCTTAAAAGTTTGTATCTCGCGATCTAACCGTCTAAACAAATCTACATTTCACCAGTAGAATTGATGCACTATAAGCAACCAACACACCGAATCTCAACCGTAAATTCTTCACAAGTTTTGAGATATTGCCAAAATACTCACAGCCTCTTAAAACCTTTGTTTATAAACACCCTAGCATTAAAGTCTTCATAACTTCCAAGAAAAATCTCCAAACGCCATGAAACTTGAGATATAATCTTTCAACATAATAAACCACATTTATGAAAAATCTTGGCCAAAAGGTGGTCTAGAAACCAAAGATATGCCCAAAACCATCACCAACATCAAAGTGATATACTTACAGCCTCAGAGAATATATGTACTATGTTCAACTACAAATATCTCCTTTATTAAAGCTTCAAATCCTTTGATTCATCCATGCAATAGATAGAGCTTGAAAATATATTTCCAACCGTTTGTCCCAATCTCCAAAAGCTCTCCTGAAACTTTCAAAATGCTCAAAAAAGTGGCAATAGGTCTTCAAATCGCCCTCTAACTTCAAACGCTCTTAACTACTTCACCACTACTCTAAATCTTAAGTTTTTTGTGCCCAAAGTATAGTCTAAAACTCAAACTACTCTAATCGGGCCTCTCTTGTTCAAATGACCTCTTCAAAGTGGCCAAAACGCTTGATAAGGCTGCGGACAACCCTCTTCATTCTCATGGGTCATGAGAATCGGCAAATGGGAGGAGGACTTTCATCCAAAGCCATTCCCACTCCATCCCTCGCCACCTCCTTCTATCCTTTGCCACCTCCTTGTTATCTTTCTATCCCCTTGCCATGTCATTCTATCCTTTACAATATCCTCTTTATACTTTCTTTTATCTCTTTAAAAAACAAACTTTTGTCTAAATTCTAAATCTTTAGGCCTAAAATGTTTTCTAAAGATTTAGTATTGTACAATTCATCTAAATTCCATAACTAACTTAAATAAATTAAACAAAAGAAGTTTTTTTTATCAACTCAATAACTATTTGCCTACTATTTAACATACTTCAAACCTATAAACATAATATCAAATATATTTGATAGTTTTTAACATATTATCGATAGCAATAGTATAAGAAGGGTTTGAAGACTATTTGCATACATTGACCGCGGTTCAACAGACTGCCTGAGCAATTCCGTTGCACCGTATTGTTTCAGAGTTCGAATCCCACAATTCACCTGAACAATTGATGCGACGCATGGTCCGGGGACTATTGAAAGTTTCAATAGTAAGACAGTTGGTTGATAAACGCTCCTAATCCCTGAGCTAGCGACATGACGCAGGAAATAACCTCCAAGATAGGCTTCCCGCCCTGGTGAAATATGACCGCATAATTGAAGATGAAACCGCTAGTCATATCTCCACCATGGCCAACATCATTGAGTATCTCCATTTTTTCTTTATTGCTTCAAATTTTTACATCAAGTACATAATTCCTTCACGATACCGTATTCATTTTATTATATACTTTGCAGAAGAAGAACGCCGGTTCCACAGAAAGGGGACCAGCGTGAATAAAGTGTCTGTTCGTTCCACTACTAAGACCAAGCCCACCGGACAAGGAATTAGTAAGTTGGAACTACTTCCCCCTTTCGAGGGTAGACACTATGTAACAAGTAGCCAGAGACCCGCCACGCAAATATATACTTTGCAAATAGGATTATACACCATATTTCAGATTTTCCTTAAATGAATCACAATATATCAAGAACTTAACAAAGACATATTAGAGTCTAAGAAAAACACAAAAAAAATGTCTAAAATTTCTTTTCAAAAATGGATGGTGTCCGAAAAAACATACTTTTCCAAATTCATTGTTGCAAAGAATAATGTAAAACCTATGAAGTTGTTCTAACTACAATACAAATTGTACATCCACAATATACTTGACCATGTGGTGACTTATTTGTTTGTAAAAATCTTTATTGAATTGATTTTTTTTGTTTGATGGATTTTCTAGAAAAGATATAATAATACTCTTAGTGGAAATTTGGCATCTTTTAGCAATTCAATTTGTTTTATTAAACTTGTTTTGTAGCATATTTTAAATACGTAAAACTCATATACTATGCTTGAGGATTTTCAAAAGAAAATGTCTTAATTCCCCAAAAAAACAAAACCATTTCAAGGAATAATAAAGGATTTTTAACACTGACACTGACTCACAAAATTGTCTCAATGTTTACTTATTCATCAGACTTTTTTTGATATCTCCACTCTACATGCCTTGATTGACCCATCCTTTGAAAGCAAAAGTTAGTAGTATCATTTAATTACATACTGTAAATGTCATAGCAATTGAGCTAGTACAAAAACTTCCAGCCAAAAAACTTTAGGCAGGACACATTGAGACAATTTTGTGATTGGTTCGTACACTCATCTTGTTAATCCAAGTTCTTGTCAATTTTCATCTTGAACTGTTTCCTCTAGTTTCAGATTTCTTGTTGCATATCCTTGTGTCCTTGACAACTCTTATCTTTGCTTGAACTAATCTATCTGATGCGTTTTGTAGTTCTGTTTCAATGCCATAAAGAAATTTGCCGCAGACAAGGAAAATGCGGCAGTGTTGCTATTTCAGAAAGGCTTGTCGGTGCCAAAGGTCTCTGCATAAGTTAGTATCTATTCCGCAGCTCTTAGTCGCATCTACAAAAGCGCAAGGAGGGTGCAAGAACACGTCGTACCATCACCAAGATGATCGAAGATACTGTTGAACACTGACAAGCGGAAGGTGCTTCGAGACATCCCATTCGCCAATTGCAGCCTGGCCGTCTAGGCGGCCACCATCTTGGCACACACTGCAAACTTCTATGTCAGCGCAAAGTCTGTGCGCAAAGCACTTAAAAGAGGTGGTTTGCACATTGCACCAATAACAAAGAAGTTGTTGGTGTTACTTTTTCACGACAAAGTGAGTATGGAGTTTGCGCAACATCAGAGAGATTGAATCACACATGGCTGACACAACATTGTTTGGTCTAACAAAATAAAAATCAGTAGGATCGGCTCTGACGGCAAAGTGTGGTGCTTGAAGCGGGAGGGCAAGGCCATCTTCAAATAGACTTGCAATGACATAGTGAGGCACAACGGACGGTCGATCATGGACACAAAGATATCTCACCAACATTCAAAACAATCTCAACGCCGAACTCTACTGCCACATTTTCAAGGACAAATTTATGCGCAATTTGGAATTCTAGGAGTTGGACATGGATGGCATTATCTTTCAGGAGGATAACAGTTCCAAGCACACATCCAAACTAGCCAAAAGGACTTGGGATTGAAGGTGCTGCAATAGCCAACAGAATTGCCCGATTTGAATTCCATCAAGTATATCTCACATCCTATCAAGCGTCAGCTCAACACAAAGTCAACACAAGCTAGTGGCATGATTGAATTGTAGGAGAGGGTTGAGTAGGAACGGGAGGTCATAAGCCAGAAGTGATTTTAAATCTAGTGGACAACATGACTCGCCGCGTGGAGACAATTTTGAAGGCAAAGAGCGGCGCAACAAAGTATTGATTTACAAGTCACAAGATTGTCTCAATGTGTCCTACATACATTTTTTGGCTAGAAATTTTTGTACTAGCACGATTGCTATGACTTTTGCACTATGTAATTAAAAGATACTATTGACTTTAGTCATTAAAAGGTGGGTTGATTGGGGCATGCAGAGTGGAGATATCAAGTAAAGTCTGATAAATAAGTAAACGTTGAGACAATTTTGTGAGTCAGTGAGAAGGAGGTTACAAAAAAATTCTTGATTTCTACATTACATTAAAAAAATTATTTGTTAACGCATAAGTTTAAGTATGTTATTGACTTTGATTTGAGCATTTAGGTATTCAATATTGAAAATAAAAATGGGTTAACCCCTAAATGGAAAAAATCACGAGGTGGGCTTTTGCAAATCTCGGGCACGTTCCCATGGTTGCAATTTATATTTGCAATTTTTGAAATTTTGTTCCGAGATGCAAGAAGACAAGAGGTACACGGGAGTATAATTTTGATTTTCATCAAACTTATAGGAAAAAATTCATCCCATCTTAAGGATAAAACTATTGAGTGCAAGGCCCGGGCATGTCAAGTAACTCCAAAAAAAATTCTAGGACACTCTAGTAAATTTGAGATTTGCAATACTAGCAAGTAAAACTATCTCCTTTCATATTGTCAAAAAACATTTCTTGTCTTTAGTGAAAAATGCATTTTATCCGTAGTCAAAGATTTTTACACATTGCCACACATTGTCGGCAAGGACCTAAAAAACTTCTTCCACATAAAACTTTGAGATCTTCATAATTTTCACTTTTTATTGTTTTGGTTACAAGACGTGGTGTAAACCTTCTTATTAACCGTTTGAGTTATCATTCTAAAACAAATTTGTTCCGAGGAAAACAAAACGTGAATTGGCACTTTTTGAACCTCCACTCCTTGCACAATTTTTTTGAATATGCTACACCTCTTCTCTACCTCTAAAAAATCGCGAACAAGGAGTTGATATCAGGTTCAACATGATGATATAAAATTTAGACCTTGTGTATTGCAAAACTTTGACATCAAGTGAAGAACTGTGAAGTCAAAGTCTGCTGATTCACTCTATGCAGGGATGAAAATGAACCATTTTCTTGACTTCAAACACTATAATCTTTCAATCTGTGCGGTCAAAGTTGATGAAGTTTTGAGAGTATGTTATTTATTATGTGTGTAATGAGATCCTACAATTAAAATTGAAAATACGATGTTTTGTTCCTTCCTTGTTCATTGCACTAGAATTAACAGTTTTGAAATGTTTTTGGTGTCAAGGTGTCAAGGAAATATTAGGGTTAAAAGAAACAATGCAATTTGGCACAATCTAATCCATAATGGTCCACCACTATAATACCAAAGACAAGTTGAATGGCCTTTTTTGCACCTAATTTTTACAAGGGCAACCCTCTAAGTTTTGTTGGGTAAAGTGAAATTCTATACTATGCAATTGTCATGGCAACCTTCACCACAACAATTCACATGATGTAAAGTGACAAGTTTTTAACAAAACATGGAATAAATGATCATTTGTGAACAAATTAAACTTTGAATTCTTATTGGCGGCCAAGCAATGTTTATCCTCATTTGCAACTTTTAAATGGCCTAAACTCACTCAAAGTTTGTCCAAATTGAACATATGAGGTGTTTTTTGACATCTTCAATTTTTGTTGATGACAAAAACACCTCATATCATATATGCCTTATTCGGATAGTGTTTGAGTGAGGTAGGCTCTTCAGAAGATTGTTGATAAGAACTTTGTCAGCTCTCGGTAGACTGCCAACCATTGTTTCTGGATTTTTCTTCTCCCACATTTTGTAAAATATCTATTAAAGTACATGTCTTAGAACATTTAGGTACATCATAGGTGTTTAGAATATTCAAAACAATCGAGTAATATAGAGGGGTCTAAAACCACACAAAATACATTTTAATTAGTTGTGCTCTCAATCACATAAAAAATCTTAATGTAGATAGTGAACATAAATATTATTATGCTTTTGTGAGGTCAAAATAAATAATTAAACAAAAGTGCCAAAATTCCAAAAAGCTTTCAGCCTATTTAACCCCTAGTAAAGGACCGTGATAGTTTCATAGTAAGAATAGTGCTATGAGTAAGGAAGGAAACAAAACCTTATTTGTATAGTTTTGACCGTAGGATCTCAATTAAAGCTTTCTAAGTAACATAATCACAAAATTTCATACACTTTGACCTCAGGTATTGAAAGATTAGAGCGTTTGAAGTAAAAAAAAAATGGTTCATTTTCTTCCCTGCTTTAGGTGGACCAGCAGACTTTGACTTCACTTGGTATCAAATGTTTGCACTACACAAGGTCTAAATCTCTTACCATTGTGTTTAGCATGATGTTAGCTCCCTAGACACCAATTTTTAGAGGTAGAAGAGGGGTGTAGCGTATTCAAAACAAGTGTGCAAGGAGTGGAGGTTCAAAAATTGTCAATTCACAAATTTTTTTGGTGAACTTAATATGTTTTAGAATAATGATCCAAACAATTAATAAGAAGGTTCTCACCACACATTGTTGTTGAGAAAATAAATAGTAAAAATATGAATATCTCTAGGTTTTATGTAGGAAAGATGAAGTTTTTTCCTTGCTTGTCCAAATGTGAAAAAGTGTTTGACTTGAGTAAAAATGTTTTTTACACCAAAGACAAGAATCCCTATTTTGTCAATTTTAAAGAAGGTGATATTCTCTATATGTATGAAAAATCTCAATGTCAATAGAAACTTCTAGCAAAATTAAGGTACTGCCCTCATTCCTCATTTCTAACTTTTGACCGGTATCAACTTTCAAACCATGAATCTAAAAATAATAATTAAAATACTTCCACAAAGATCTTATTAGGGACAATCTCATATAAAAATTTCAAGAAAAAAGATATTTTTGAAAATCAAGAACCTACGGAAAATCAAAATCATCCCTCCAATGGACACTTGGTCCATTAGGGATTAACCCTTACACATGAGATGATGCCACAGGTAGCCACGATATTCTGCATGTATGCTGTGATATTTGAACATGATGAGGTTGAGATATTAAAATGACCTCCAAATGAAAGATGTTACTCAATAGAATACAAAAATTTACATTGTGAAGGACCAAAGTTCATTCAAGGGGACAATGACCTTAACCCCTAAATTTCCAAGAGTCCCCTCAAGGCACTCTAAAAGGTTCGGGCACGTTCATATGGTGTAATTTTTTAACACTTTTCTTTGATATATTTAATGTAGATGGACATTACTAAAAGCTTTGTGTGAGTCCAATTTTTTCCTAAATCCGACATTTAATGAAAATGTTATAGGGTTTTTGAAGTTCAAATGGGGAGAGCGGGCTCGTCGAGCAACTCCAATAACTTTTGCTAGGACACTCTATTGAATGTGAGATTTTCAATACTAGCAAGTAATATTTTTTCCTTTCAAATTGTCAAAAAAATCTCTAGTCTTTAGTGAAAAAAAGCATATAAATCCAAGTCAAACATTTTCACACATTGTCGCACATTGTCGGGCAAGGTACCAAAAACTTTGAGACCATCATAGTTTCATATAAAACTTTTTTTTTTTCACATTAAACTTTGAGATCAACATATTTTTTGCTTTTTAATTTTTTTGCAGCATTATGTGGTGTAAACCTTCTTATTGACTGTTTGGATTGTCATTCTAAAATATACTAAGTTCAGAAAAAAAATATATTGCAATTTGACAATTTCTCCAAAAAAAATATAACGCAATTTGACAATTTCTGTACCTCCACTCCTTGCACAATTTTTTTGAATATGCTACACCCTTTTTCTACCTCTTAAAATTGGAGTTCAAGGAACTTATATCATGATTAACATGATGGAAATGAATTTAGACCTTGTGTAGTACAAAAAATTGTCACCAAGTGAAGTCAAAGTCTGCTGATCCTCGAAGCACATGGAAGAAAATGGACCCTTTCCTCTACTTTAAACACTATAATATTAAATCCGTGCCGTCAAATTTCATGAAATTTTTTAAGTAAGTTACTTAACTAGTTTTAATTGAGATCCTACGGTTAAAACTAGAAGTAAAAGATTTTTGTTTCATCCCTACTCATTGCACTAAAACAAGCAATTTTGAAATGTTTTTGGTGTGAAATTGTCAAAGTAATTTAGGGGTTAATTCACAATTTGCGGAAATGCAACTCGCTGGACCAACTATTCCCGGGTACATTATCTTTAAAAATGCCTTCATTTCTAGCAAAATATTCATACAATGCGCTGCAAGTAACCAAAAAAAATAACCAGCTGAATCTCTTCATTTGAAATACTAAAGAAGCCTCGATGGCCATACTCGTTAAATTGAGACATTTTGCGAAGTTTGAGACTTCCATCCCTATTACTGTCGAGTTCAAAGTCACTCATTTGAGACTATGAAATGTATCAATTTAATGAATATGGCGTTCTCGTGGAAAGAAACCCTAAACCCTGTATACACAGTTAAACTAAGAATCACAACCTGCATGGAACTTGCACAAGTGTAATCAGTGCTACGAAATGTAAAATGCATGTCAATAAGTCTACGAGCATTGATTCATGCACGAACAAGAGACTCAGTCTCATTGTGCGAAAGGCTTGAACGGGGCCTACCACACCAATATGACTTCCATCTCTGCGCCAGCTCGTGAACTCAACGTCCGCACTTGCTGTCGCCAATTGTCGGCTAAACTCATCCTCCATACAAAGACCACAAACACAAAAGAGTTCGCACTGACCACATCAAGACAAAACGGTGGTTGCTCTTGAACGGGCCAGTCGGAGAAAGCGCTGCCCAAAGGACCTCGCAAAACGCTTGATGGTTCTGAATACAGGGCCCGACTTGGTGCATGTTGGGTGGGAAAACGCTACAAATATACAAAAGATCCATTGACAAAAGACCATGCAGTGCATCGATAAACGTACTCAATAGTTCATATAATGGCGCCGGATAATCATTGATTCCTAAGAATAGAAGTTCCGCACAGTTCTGAAAGTAAAATATGCTTCAAAATTTGTATGTTCACCGTGTTTTTGGATCATTCAATTATATAACATCAATTAAAATTTGAATGATCCATTGACAAAAAATTTGGATAATAATTTCCGAGAACGTTTCTTGTGCTTTTGAATAGTTTCCATACTGCGATGTTGTGTCTTTTTTAATACTCCAGACGACGCCACACAACGCCCGTGGGCCGTGCGGGTTTTTCACGAGCATGGTTTGGACTTGTTGTGAATCAGACCTCGTCAGACTTGAGGGAAAACGCCACATACTGACGAAAGGTCAAACGGTACTGCAGTGCATCATATATTTCCTACTTAAACCATTTGATCAGATGTCTTCACAACGTCGTGTGCAGTCTGCAGATCCATGGTACGTACTTGCAGGCACTGTGTGTTGTGGTAATTGTATATTCATGTTGAATCAGTGCAGGTGACAATGGGGAGTACGGTAGTACTGTGAAGATGGAAAGAGTAATTTTGAGTTGTGAAGATGGTTATATATACTAGATCATCGGTTGACATAATTATCAATTATTTGCACAAAATTCTGACTCAAAAGGTGTGCAGAGTTTGCAGATTCATAGAATACTCTTGTGGTGATTGTTAAAATCGAGGAGAGATGGTGACAATGGGGACTCGGATGAGATCGATGTTGGTGACGTTCCTCGTCCTCATGGCGATGGCGTCCTCCGCGCGCGGCGAGGTCGACAACGTGGCCTTTCAATGGACGAACCAGCTCAACACCATGTTCTGCAACGAGTTCACGACGATCCCTGTGGCCGTCACAGTGGGCATCATGGCGCAGCTGCACCTCGCGCAATGGCAGGCCCTCCTCGCGCTCCGCTCCACCGGCGCCTGCACGCCCGAGGCCGCCGTCGTCGCCTACGCCAGCTTCAAGATCATGAGCCACTACTTCGCCACGAATCAGCCCTTCGACAGGTACATCGCGCCTCTCCTGGAAGCCCAGCTCCAACAACTGAACATCACCGTGGCCGAGGAGCGCCTGGCGCAGCGCCTAGGTGAGGCCGTCGCGGACCGCATGATCCAGAAACGCTCGCCCGCGGGCCAGTTCACGCTGCGCGAGGTGAAGCGCGCACTGGACGCCGCACCCCAGCCGCCGCCTGTCGGCATCTTCCGCTACTTCAACGACTCGCCTGCGGCGCGCGCGACCGCGAATTTCATCTTCTCCGTCTTCACCTTTCATCCTCCCCCACCCACAAACATTCGTCGCCAAGCTCGGGCTCAAACCTCCAAAAATTCCCTCACGTGAGTGGGACTCGGACTGGGCGTCGCTCAAAGACGTGGGGCGCATCGACTGGCCCGGGCGCACCGCGGAGATGAACTTGACGGCGAACCTCATCGCGTGCGCGCGCGTGGGGAATAACAAGTGCTCGTACGAGATGCGCGCCACGGCCGCGGCGCAGAGCGCGCTTCCAGCGTCCACCTCGTTATACGATTCCGTACTCTTGCTGTCGAAAATCTCAGTGGCGATCTTCGAAGCGGGCATCGCGACGCTGCACATCAAGTACGCGCGCTGGTTTTGGCGTCCCATCCATGCGTTCCGCACCGGGGAGGGCTCCCACGCCGCGATCCCCGACTGGACGCCCTTCCACGCCACGCCGGGAGACCCCGAGTACCCGAGCGGATCCGTGGCGTTTGCCGCGGCCGGCGCGTACCCGCTGCAGAAATTCTTCGGGCGCAACGCCACTGTCCCGTTCTCGCTCGAGGGCGGTGGGACATTCAACTGCGCAGGATTTGTGGGGGACGCGATCCCGACGCGGAATTACTCGTCGTTGGAGGCGTATGTGGAGGAGTCGCAGCGGTCGCGGATGTACTCGGGAGCGCATTTTCAGGCGGCGGTGGAGGATGGGAAGGTGCTTGGGGAGGCTGTGGGGAAGTATGTTGAGGAGCATTGGGCGGAGACTACGCCGTCGGGGGTGTTGCCTGATAATACGTTCCTGGATCTGGTGTTCACTGTGCCGGAGAAACTCGGGGATTTCACTCCGGTCCGTTACGAAATCCCGCGATCTGGCTCTGCTAATTGAGTGATTACTAGACGTGCTGCATTGCTAATAAGTCCTTGTGAGACGATTCATCTGATGTGCGCCCCTATCAGTTTACAGCTATTGTTCAGGTTGTTGAACGATTGAAATCAACTACTGAAATCCGCTACTTCTGTGTGAGTCGTGTTGTTGCGAATTTCATTGTTTAATAGCATGGAGAATTGATCCGAACGCTGAGCAGTCTGGTTCAGAGCAAAGCATTCAAGTCATGCGGTGGACCATGGACGAATACATGATTCTTTGGATCCATGAGAGATCATACAGATGAAAGTAGTAATTGATCGGTTCAGTTTATTACAATGAACTGATCACTAGAAAGTCCCACACAAAGGAAAGAGTCCGATCCAATTAGTCGATCTCGATGCAAATGAGCCCTGCATTCGACGCACTCGCATTGGACGCACTCGCAGTGACGTGGATAATTAGCTGGATGAGATGATTTCAAACAGATTGATTAACTCTTGAAGGTCGGAGCTATGACCGTGGAATCAATCCCGATTTTCATTCTAAAATGTGCTCTAATTCTTCATCAAATACAAGCGGAAATATTGTTATTTCACTTTTCAGAGATGACACCACATGTTTTGTTCGTGTCACAAAAATAACTAGATTTTTTTGTGAAAATTCAAATTATTGTGATTTTCTGAAGAAAAATTGAAGAATATTCATTTATATACAAATTTTGCGTAAAAATATGACAATTTCACTTAAGGTGTACATTATTGTGCTGAAACTTGTGGTGTAGATGAAACTTCCGTATTTAGCTAAAATTAAAAAATTGGTCATCCATGGTAATAGGCGCGAAGTTCAAATTGCAATAACTTACTCATATTATGGATACCATTACACTAATTTTAGTATTTAGCATTTGAAACATTACTTACGAACTCCGACACTATTTATCAACACTGATAATGTTACAACACTAAATGCAAAGAATTGTAATTTTGGAGTTCTACTACCTTTACATTTAGTGTAATAAATGAAGAATAATATGTAGAAAATTGAGAAATAACATAGTACTACAAAGTGTACAAATAGTTGTTGCAGACTCATTTGTCCAATTCCTTGTCAGCAATGAGCGTTAACACTACTTTCCTAGAAAAACATAATTAGAGTTGTGTGGTGAAGAGAGGTTATGACATTCAATGTAGTGTAACGCTAAATACCAAAATCATTGTTGGTAGGAGAGTGTTTCCTTCACAAGACCTAGCAAGTTATCCTTTACAGACATGAAATGAAAATAGAGACATCATGCTTTTGGTTGTGAATTAATAGCAGATATTGTGCGCATCCATCTGGTATAGACACCCTTGTACGAATCATTTTTATTTTTTTTACACAGTGCTTCGGACACAATGGATATCATCTAGGTATTTTTTAAGTATTGCCTAGATATTTCAAGGGTAGGACCTTGGCTTTACATGGGTATCAACTTAGACAAATATTTAATATTTTCCAAAAAATTTGGACAAATTAATTGTGTACAAGCACAACCAACGCGTAGGATACAAGCGATACTTTGCGAAAGGAATTAGCAAGCTGAACTCCCCGCAATAGCTTAAAGACCAAACAACAACAGCTTAAAGACCAAACAGATGAGACAAATATTCTAGCCGCTTAGAAAACACTCGTCCTTGAAACCAGAAAATAAGCTTATTTGGATTCATTAGAAGGTACAAAGAAAAGATAGCTCCACACAAAGTGCAGTCGTTACATATTAGCCCTAGAATAGCAAAACTACACACCACATTCTATCAATATGGAAAGAAGTAATGAGATTTCTCATCCAAAAGAGTTTTTTTAAGATCGAGAATAGAGTTTTCCTGAAAGTGCTTCTGAAAGGGGCAAGTCAGGAGGAATATGGTGCCAGACAATATGAGATGTACAAACGGAAAGAAAGAGAGCATGAGGAAATTTCATGTCTTTTTCTGCACCAATGAAATGGTTGGCAATTAATGTTCTTGGATACTTACCCCATGCAAGCTAAAGTTCCCCCATGGTACCTTGAGTTCTCAAAGGGTTGACCAATAGTTCCCCCAAACCTTTCCCAAACCAAGACACCATATGCATGTGGTCTCAGTTACTAACATAAGACCCTAAGATTTGGGGTACCTATCCAGTGTATTTTGGTGACTTTTAGGAAAACTCTAATAGACTTCCAAAAATCTCATACTCCTTTTCTCTGCACCAATGAGATGCACAACAATCAATGCTATTGAGCCCTACCCCATGCAAGCTAAGGCTCCCCTGTAGTACCCCAAGTTTCCAAAAAGTTGACCAAGAGTCCCCACACCTTTCCCAAGCCAAAATAAGTCCCAGTTACTAAAATAAGACCCTCAGATTCGGGGTGAAAACTCTAACCTCAGCACACCTTGTAACTAGGGAGAACAAGTCTGGACGTGGAAAACTAAAATATGCATTTTACAAGGTGAATGAAAGCTACTGGTTACTTCTTTTTCATCTTCTGAGACCCAGCCTTCTTTGCAGGCACCTTTTTCACAGCAGGCTCTGGAGTTGAGGCAGGAATTGTAGTGGTTAAATGCTGTTGGATGGCTGCAAACGGGTTCGCTTTGAATTGTGGGTGTGCCAAAACCGCTGCGAGCTGCTTCGTCTCATTCGTTCTGCAAATCCATGGAAAAAAGAAGACGTGAGCTTCATGAAAGAAAAAGTTGAAAACCACACCAAACCAATTACATCATTCCTAGATGAAGAAAGAACACACTAGAATAAATCATGCAGAGTATTTCAAGTAACAGCCATTTTCTAATGGGAGGGACTTGCACAATCTTTTGCTTTGCTTTGCTTCGGAGGATTTTAGTTGCCGGAGCAGTAGTAGTTGAGGAAGTGATTGTGGGCAGAAACTCTGAGAGTGAAGAGAGATCGTTCAAGGCCCTTCCAGTTTGTGATTTACGTCTTTTCTGCACTCGACAAGGTCAGAATGTCTCAAGTAGAACACACCAGGATTCACACCACAAACATATGTTCTTGCTATTGAACAAAGCCGGACTAGTAAACCAATTGGCCGAATTCATCAAACAGAGCGTGTTACAGTGGGTGATCCAGCTACATTACCTTTGAGATAGTTTTCTTAGCAGATAAAACCCGCTGTGTCTCCTGCAACTCTGCCAAGTCCACCATCACAAAAACAGATCAGAAACATAGAGATGACAAAGCATCAAGAGAATAATGATACACTAGTGACTGCTAATAGAGTGTGTAACACAAATTCCCAAGCACGCTCTATTGTTTGCAAATTAGTGAGGGCTGAAATCTTACAGCCTCGTACTTTTCATTCGAGAGAATAATATGGGATCGCCTTCACTTATTATCCTCCCTCCCCTCTATTAGCAATAAGTGGTGTGGTTAAGGATAATTACTATCCAAAAAGCGTATCTGCTTTGCCATCTTCCTCTTCACACTCGCCCGCTCAGTTTTCGGATCCCGTCCATCTTCGCTGCCCCATTCACTGCAACAGCAAACCAGAATATTCACCCACTTACCCTAAACCCTCAAAACAACAGCAAATTGTTCAAGATATACTGAAACCCACCCAATTGAACCAATTAAGCTCCTAAACCCTGAACCATCCTTAAACATCAGCTAACAATCGAATGGATTAAGCTCTTGAACCTTTAACCCTAAAACCTAAGGAATTCAGCTTCCAAGACTCATATCCCAAGACCTAGTTGCATTACTCTAAACCAATTGCCTTCAAGACAGAATTCATCACGCTAAGCCATGAGCACATGATGACTTCACATGCCATACCTCGCCGCATCAGTGACCATCGCATCTTCATCTCGCTGCAATCCACGACACCACCAATTAATTCCAAAAACCTCACAGACAAAGACAACCAAAAGCTCATGCAATCTACATTACCTTCTCAGACGATTCCTTCTTGGAACTCCTCTCCCGAACCTTCTGCCGCGCTGTTTTCTTCTTCACCTAGAACCACCAAACGCACATTCAACAGATCCTCAAAACCCTAAAATCTGGATGAACCCCCAAACTCAACCACATCTTATCCTATTCATTATTGGGCACCAGTTTCTACTTCTTTACTTGAATATTCTCTACAAACAAAACCCCAAAAGCCTAACCCTAAGCCCTAAACTCCAAAACCCGACCACATCAATCCAGTTTCTTCTCCTCTATTTGAACATTTCTCTCTGCGTGAGACATTGTAAACGTGAATTGAGACTCTCTGCAAGTTCTGTACCATGATTGCTAGGGTTTGTAGGACTCGACTCGGCACCGATGAGGGAGGTGAAGTGCGTTGGTATGAGGCTTGTTCGAGCACGGTGTGCTGAATCCGTGGAGCTTGTGAGATGCGGATTTGTGCTGCAATCCTGTGTGTATTGAGGGTGTGTGTCTGTGGAGCTCGGCCCCGTTAAACCCTAAACCCTTGGCCATCAGAACCTTTTCAAGCGAATTTGGATGGATGATATTTTGGAGTGATGACATGTTTGGATGGATGACGGCATCCTCGATCTCTACGAATTAATTCCCTTTGCCTAATGTAGAATAAAATTAATATTTTCTTGTGAAAATGAATGTAAAATAATAAAATGCAGCCATTCTTACTTGGAGAATGAGGTATTGGTCCTTTGCTCCATTGTATGGCAAAGATTTTAGTTATATGCAATTGCAGCGACGCTATCTTGTGAGCGGTGAGCGGTGAGCGGCGAGCGGTGAGCATACAAAACTCTAAAAATTGGAAATAAATCACAGTTTTTTTTTAAAATGTGAAATTGTCGGCAATTTGGGCAAAACTATGAATTTTGGAGCATTTTTCTTTTCTAATTGCTAAATTAAGTAAATAGCCTATAACCGTGGTCACTTGTGGAACAATTTTTTTGGACTATTGGGCCTTCTTCTCTTCTCGTGCTTTGGTTATAACGTACATCTAATATCTTTAAATTTAGAATGATCACATTCAAATCTTGTACATCAGGTTTAAACTTTTTGTTTGGACACGACAAAATATATTATTTATAAATATCCACTAATTTGGACACAAGGTATACTGCAGGGTATCACATAGGTATCAAAAGGATATTGCCTAGGTTTATAACGGGTATCACATAGGTATTACTTGGCTATCATCCATGTGGCATGTATTACAAGGTCATCACATGGGCAGTAAATGGGATCACTTACATAAATCCAAAGGGATTTTTGGAAAAGGTTGATAGCCTCCACTTTGAATTCTACTAGTACAACACTCTCCATTGCGTACGGTAGTATATGTGAAGTACGCCAATTAACAAATCATAACAAACTCAATAAGTACATGAACTAAATTCACATCCATGTCTACGACTCTGCAACTCTACATCTTAGCAATCTAAGATCGTAGATCTTTTTGAGAAATACGACATCATTGCCTTTTTCACTCTTGTTTGGCAATGTTCCCAAGCTCTAGAATTTGCATGACTTCGTTGAAGCTGTAGCTTGGAGCATGTATGAATAAGTCCTCTTTGTAATCCATTTTACAAAGGTAACGTAAGATATAATAGACATGCTTGCAATACTTCCATTGTCCCTTCTTTCCCAACGCCTCCGATTGCATCTTCAAAAAATCAGGGCATGAACACCCCCGAAGGTCCGTGAAGGTGATGCAATATGACTTGTTCTTTCATGTATGAAGAGTGATAACGCATCCATATCCGGGATACGGTATGACATAGAGGTTGGAGACGTAACAATTATTCATAAGAGTGGCGCTTGACCACTTGTTGCGTTGCTCAGTCGTTGGAACATCTATTGTTCTACAAATCGCATAGCCATTTCGAAAGGTGTGGTAAGAATTCAGGTTCACTGGAACAAGGAAGTGTGACCGCGGAAGGGGCATGTCCATAGACACTTGGAATTGTCTTCGTGGTAAAAGAACTCCATGCTGCTGCAACTGGAAACTAATTCTTCCAATGCTAGTACCTCTTGCACTATTAAATTAGTGCCAAATTTCACAGGCCACGTCATTGGAATTGCTGGCCAATCAGCCACAAATGGTTTTTTCGACCCCTTCACACAACGACTAATGTCATTGGAACAAAACCAGAATTTAGCTGAGACATGCTGTGGTGATCTGTAATCTTTCTTCATACCGGCATATGTGGGGGCTAGAGTCCCATGACTGCCATGCCCAACCTTAGTATTATACTCTTAACTAGTGTGAGCTTGCAAGGCTTGGCATTTTTTAGCAGACTTTTTGAGAGGCGGGCTATGTGCCACTTCGATGGATCACAATCTGATTCCAAAACGGATGTTGTATGCTCGACTCCAAAGTCTTGTCTGGTGAAGGCTTCTTCAATACGCGCTCGAGTCACCCTTCGGCCATCACAACGGATAGAGTAATTTACCGTATCAGATCTGTGGTAATCATGGACAGACCCAGGTGGCATGTCAAGCTTGCGCTTGGTGGACCCAAAAATTTCTGCTCCTTCTAAGCCGTCCGTCTTGGTTAGTAGGTCCTCAGCCCTAGGAAAGTTCCTAACAGCCTCAGCAATGAGTTTATGGTCACTTGAACATTACGCAGATCGCAAACAAAGCGTACCTTTGTCCGGACCTTTTCCAAACGTGCCACCCTTCAACCGTGTCTGATTCATGGTGATCTGCATGAAAGCACGGATGAGGTCGTCCACGGTTGCCGCGTACAAACATGTCATTGTATTTTTAGATTGTTGCAGCCACCGGTTGTAGACTGTTTCTGCAAGGTTGCAGGAAGGCATGTCGGCTCTCTCGTCAAGCGTGAGATCCTGAGAAGGTACAATAAATGTCAAAAAAATGATCAGAAGTTTCTCTTATATTGAACATGGGAGTTTTTTAAAGTAATGGGTGATGAGGGCTTACAAGTTGCACAACAGCGTCCCATTGTCGATATTGGAAGTGTCAGAATGCCATCCAATCCTCTGGAGCACAACGGCCAATTTCGGTTGTGGCACAGGAAGACATCCACCATGCACGAATTACGTTGTATTGCGCTTCAGCCTCCTCTTGAGTCTTTGCGTTCTTCCAGATTTTGCAAAGGGCGATGTGTTGCTCTCTGAAGCTGGGTAGAATGCTTCTAGTAGTGGCTCCTTGAAGACATTTGGTCCAATGAAATAAGCAAGTCCGTTCTTTGTTATCCATAGGCTTCTCCTTGTCGCCGGAGGCATAAACTCGCCGGACGGCGTGCCAATTCGCTCCAGAGCTATCTGCTATAAAGCCTTTGAAATTTGTCTCTTGTAGGCCGTGGTTCTTCATTGTGCCATTCAAATTCTCCTAGGACAGTTGTTGGGCTTTAGCGTCCTCCGATTGCATGATGCACATGGCGATTGTCATGACTCTACAATACTTACTATCATACACATGGCATGCCATGGTAGTCCAATCCTTCACTCGCTTTACATGATCAAACATCAACCAACAATCTTGGAGATCCCCCCGGCTTGCATACGCTTTACAAGGTCGATACCACTACCTAGACGATCAATAGACATCTTAAAAACAAAAACTTTACCTTCAGATTGACCCGGAAACTTGTTTTCGTGGATAAACTCAAACTTGGACGATTCTTTCAGATCCATGATGTCCAATTCCCTTCATTGACTTTCTCCGTATTTTAATTAATGCGTGCAGATATAATGTTGATTGTGGAAATCCTGTAGGTCGTGGAGACAAGTTCAGTTCGAGGAGACTCCAGAGTTAGGATGGCGACTAGCGCAGGGAGTGACGACAATCATGTATGTCATACTCCACTTTGTTGTGAACAATTCTCTTGATTTTGATTCAACGAACTTCGAAACTGGACTGCTGTGGATTTCCATGTTTTCAAAAAAAATCCTGGTAGCCCGTATATACAATTATTCAGGTAATGGAGTTATTGACACTTTCATATCCGTTGGGGTGTTGTATATTATCCCTACATCTATCCTCTGAAGTTCATACTTTTGTTATGTTAGCTTTATAGGATGGATAGGAGGCGTGCAGATAGGCCTGAATCTAGTGGGCTATCCAATGAAGAGGTTGCTCTAGCTAAGGAGAAAGCAGTTGAACGTCAAAGACGTTGAAGAGCATGAAAGAGGGATTGGCGGAGCAGTTGCTGCAATTGGCTGTTGCCGGTGAGGACTTTAGTGAGAACAATTCTGGACGTAGGGATGTGAATAGAGTCTGTGCACGAATTTCTGAATTCATTTTGAAGGAATTCGAAGCTGATGGCAAGGGTTTAGGGTTCCGACAGGCTGTCCATGAGTCGGTTTTGTCTAACAAAATTATAGTTCCCAACTTGCTCAAATGTTGCCCTGACCAGGATGATGCAAAAACTAACCATGCCATCATTCAATCCTATAGGAACAAATTGCAGCTTCTCAGATACCCATGCTCTAGAGAAAAATTAGCGAGGAGGAAGGCACTATTTGATGCTGCTATTAATGTTGATGGCACAGGAGTACGTGCAATATCAAGGGTCCTTCGTACAAAAAAATGGAACATTGTTGCAGCCATGCATCGACAGCAAAGCCTACAATCCACTGGATCGTCGATTTTCAAGCTTGTTGAGCGGAGAAAGAGGGCTGGATTGTTGAATCATACAAGGGAGTTTATGAAGGAATGGTGGTTTAAGGAGACTCGTATCAGTTCCAATAAGAAGGATGTCAGGAGAAAATGGGTAGAAAAGAGAGTGTATGAAAGTCATCCAACACACTTGCTGTTTGAAAGTCAGGTACTTCACCGCACCCTCTCTGGTTATATGTGAATATTCAAGGTGGTCCCATTTGTAATTTGACCACTATCATAGTATGCATTTTTAGTATCTTCAACGTCCCGTTGTTGTCGTCGTTAAACATTCCAATAGTCCTTTGATACACATTCCTTGTATCTTTATGTACCCTAGGTTATAATTATATGGTACTTTTTGGTGCATAATTAACAGCAGTAGTTCAATGGAATACATGGGTGGTCCTTGTTGATACTGGGGTAGACTCCAATTTGCTAAACTTGTCCGCGTACATAGTCTCTGTTAGTATGTGATATAATTGTAAAGTACGGCCTCATCACCTACAGTATGTTATCATACCAAAGTAGTCCTCTGCAATAGGCTTCGATTATTCCACAACACACCCTTCAAGTAGAATTTTAGACACTTTGTGAATACTATTGAGGTTATTCAATGTCCCCACATAGTCTATAGCTATACTTGTGACACTGGACTATGGAATCCTGGAACACAGTTTACTTTGCTAAAATACTCTAATATACTTTGTATAAGTAGTTGTAATACTTATCTACTCATTTGCACAGTATAAAAAGACAAGGTATATTTTCACATGTCTAAGTCAGGATGTATACTTTTAGTTTATTGACATACCTTTGTAGTCTGATGTTATACTTCTATAGTCGTTGTACATACTCGTGAGGTATATTTTGCACATTGCTGACATGAGATTTGGGCATTGTCTTTGGCAGACGTCCTTGTACGAGAGGTTCAAGGCTGCACATCCTAACACTAGTACAAAAGTCGAAAAAAAAACCACACTCGATTTGGACCACACTATCGAAACAGTCAACATTGTTCCTAAATCGGGTTGTCCCGGGGTTTCTGGCCATAACTCCCTCATTTTTGGGAGTTTTTGGACGTGTAATATACCGTTGAAAGCGTCTTGAAAACACGCATCCAACGGTATATTACACGGTATATTACTTAGCATGGATGATTTGCGTGTTTTCAAAAAATTCAGCGACCCCTTAGAACCACCTTCGGATCCGAAGGTGGTTTTCAAGGGTCACATAATTTTATGAAAACGTGGAACTCCACGGAGCTTGAATGTAGGCTGCCATGGATTTCCACGTTTTCAAAAAATCATGTGACCCATATAAACCACCTTCGGATCCGAAGGTGGTTTTCAAGGGTCAAATAATTTTTTGAAAACGTGGAACTCCGCAGAGCTTGAATGTAGGCTGCCGTGGATTTCCATGTTTTCAAAAATTTCTATGACCCTTAAGAACCACCTTCGGATCCGAAGGTGGTTTCCAAGGGTCACCAAAAAATTTCGAAACATGGAATTCCGCGGAGCTCGAATGTGGGCTGCCAAGGATCTCCGTGTTTTCTAAAAATTCAGTGACCCTTGAGAACCACCTTCGGATCCGAAGGTGGTTTTCATGGGTCACTAAATTTTTAGAAAATGTGGAACTCCACGGAGCTCGAGAGTCGAATGTGGGCTGCCGTGGATTTCCATGTTTTCAAAAATTTCTGTGACCCATGAAAACCACCTTCGGATCCGAAGGTGGTTTTCAAGCATCACAGAAATTTTTGAAAACATGGAAATCCACGGCAACCCACATTCGAGCTCCGCGGAGTTCCATGTTTCCAATTTTTTTGGTGACCCTTGAAAACCACCTTCGGATCCGAAGGTGGTTTTTATGGGTCACAGAAATTTTTGAAAACATGAAAATCCATGGCAGCCCACATTCGACTCTCGAGCTCCGTGGAATTTCACATTTTCAAAAAATTCAGTGAACCTTGAAAACCACCTTCGGATCCGAAGGTGGTTCTTAAGGGTCACTAAATTTTTTGAAAACACGGAAATCCTTGGCAGCCAACATTTGAGCTCCGCGGAGTTCCATGTTTCAAAAATTTTTGGTGATCGTTGGAAACCACCTTCAGATCCAAAGGTGGTTTTCATGGGTCACAGAAATTTTTGAAAACATGGAAATCCACGGCAGCCTACATTCAAGCTCCGCGGAGTTCCACGTTTTCATAAAATTATGTGACCCTTGAAAACCACCTTCGGATCCGAAGGTGGTTCTAAGGGGTCGCTGAATTTTTTGAAAACACGCAAATCATCCATGCTAAGTAATATACCGTGTAATATACCGTTGGATGCGTGTTTTCAAGACGCTTTCAACGGTATATTACACGTCCAAAAACTCCCAAAAATGAGGGAGTTATGGCCAGAAACCCCGGGACAACCCGATTTAGGAACAATGCTGACTGTTTCGACAGCGTGGTCCAATTCAAGTGTGGTTTTTTTTTCCGAGTTTTGTACTAGTGTTAGGATGTGCAGCCTTGAACCTCTCGTACAAGGACGTCTGCCAAAGACAATGCCCAAATCTCATGTCAGCAATGTGCAAAATATACCTCACGAGTATGAACAACAACTATAGAATCTGATGGTGGTTTTCAAAGGACACTGAAATTTTTCAAAACTCGGAAATAACCATTCCTTGTATAAATTTGGTTGCAAGGGCATTTTTCTTTCTCGTACCTTAGCTCTTCTAAGAAGCACCCAGTTCGTCCTGATTAATTCTTGCCTTTCCATGCATAGTTCATATTCTTTGAAAGCGTGGAAATATGCATGATTTCAATCCTTGCGTTTTGATAGCTTCACTGATTATCACCTTGGTGTTCATAGACTTGAGAGGGAGAGTTTCTAATATTCTATTAAACCGATGGAGACTAGAGACGTGCATATGGGCTCCTCCTCAAGGGGTGATGGTAACTATATGGCTCTTCAAGTTTTGGAATTTGGGGAAGATCCAGGGTTGAAGACGACCGCACTGGCATTACGGAGGTCCTTGCGTGGGACTTCTTACGTCGTCCTACAGAAGTCCACTTACAAGGATACTCTCGTTACTGGCAATGGTGAGGACCGCAAAGAGAGTTTTGCTGAGTTGGTGAGTAAGTGCACAGACGCGGTGCAGAAGAAGAAGGTCTCATGTCAGACCAATTTCAATCGACTATTGGCAGTTGCCAATCCGGCCAATGGCAAAGGCTTCTTCAAAGAGGTTTGATCTTTTAAGTTTTCTTATTGACTAGAGTCCAATTCATTGTTTCTTATATTTTTTATTTCCAAATTAGTTTGAATATATACCAAATTGACACAAGACTTTGTGTGTCTTTTGTTTAGGTGTTGCACCATTTTGACATTTACCAGTTCAAGCCGGAGATGACATCGGAGAAGTTACAACTCTTTTGTACCGCTATGGTGCCATTAAAGTTCAAGGCGCGTTGGTGCAAGTGGTGGAACATGAGCAAGTTGAGCAGGGAGGAGTATCACTTCCCAAAATCTCCAGCTTCGGACAAAAGTCTTTGGGGGTAGATCGATAGAGCTGCCTTCTGGGCTGGGGTAAGTTTCCCATATCATCGGATTTTAGTTAATGTAGATTTTCATTGCTAATATTTTCTTTGTCTAACTTGTTGTTTGGTTGGTTTCAGCTGGAAGACGAATGTGAGAAGAAATTTGTGGAGATTGTCCAGGAGGACAATATTGTCATCCAGACGGAAGGACTTCCCAATCCCGTGAAAGGGATTGGAGCATGGATCAAATCGTGGTGCATCAGGCTATGGGACATAGCGTTTTCTGTCCAATGTATGGAGAAGAAGATTGGATTCACGAAGACCGAGGAGTTTCTAACACAGCCCGAGTGTGAGAGATCAATGAAGAGGGCATTGCTTTGCTACTTCTGGAGAGAGCTTGTTGCCAAAAGAGCCATGCTCCTGAACAACTTCCGATTCGTTTGAATATGTAGACGGATCCCACTGATGTCCAATGCATCTTCACGGAGGCGTAGTTGCGACGCTTCTCTCATCACCACTTGAAGTAGTGCCCTTGGTTCTTGGAGTTGAAGGATTCTGATCCTACCCCAGGCAAGGAGATGCAGCTAAGGTCTCGTTGTGACTCCTTACCCGTCTCAGATGGTGATGACGGGATGCTTCCTCCATCGGTCCCCTCAATGGCTGCGCAATTGGATGTAGAGTTGTCTCCAAAGGAGAAAGAGGCAGCACCTGCAAAGGCGGCGAAGGTGGCGGCTAAGGCGGCGGAGAAGGAAGCCCTCAGGGTAGAGAAAGAGACCGCCAAGACACTGAAGAAGGAAATCAAGGAGAGGAACAAAGAGTTGGCAGCGTTGGTGTTGAGGGAGGGGCCCGAGAAGCTCATGGCTCAATTTAGGGTGGGTGCATCGCTTGCCATTCCTGTTGCGGTCGCACCATTACAAGGAATTTTGCCCTCAGCCAGTAGCTGGCCCTCAGCACTCATTACAAAGCCTTTGCAGATAGTGTACATGATCCTAGTGATCGAACAAGTTGATTCTTCTGTTGAAGTGTGGGTGATGTGTGAAAGTGCCTTCTCCCTGATGCCTCTCTTTGACGATATCTCCGAAGATGCTGACTACCCCCCGGTTTGGACCGAGTTGCGACTGTTTGCGAAGGGGCATGCTCGCTCTAGGCTCCGAACCTTGCGTGGAGATCCTTGTGATCTTGGTTTGGTGGACATGGTGATCATAGATGTGCTGGAGGGGTTGCCGGTCCCAAGGATTCATTGTGGCACTAAAGTGCCCAGTTGGAACAAGCATCCAACTCAACTGAATGAGAGAGGCAAGAAGGAATCTCCTTTCATTTACCGTTGTTTTGAGATGGCCAGGGAGCTGCTTCGTGACGGAGCGCTGCTCATTGTGTTTTATCCGGACTTAAAGTTCATTTTCAATGAACTGTTTCGTTGGGCGATTGGGCAGAGTTCGTCCAGGAGACAAAGTGATTAGCCATTAATGGCTTGCCACTCTCGCGCGATGGGCAGCCCACACGCACTTACAAGTGCTTCATGGTGAAGTGTTTTGTAAGAAAGTCCAAGTCAACATCCCCTTTTTCTTTCTATGACAGGGTGAAGCTGATTCGCGAAGGGATTCAGCTGTCCTCGGATGGTCACTTGACCAATCTTATTACACAATACCCGCGGACAATGAGAAGAACCACCATGGAGCCATGGCGGAAAGCGCCGGAGAAGTCTTCGAACCTCATGGAGGCTTTGATTGACCTGTGCACCTAGGAGGACGACGTAGTTTTTGATTTGACAACATCTATCTGTAAGTATTCTTACTAAGGCGAATTGTATTATCCTTCATTGTATTACAACTCTAGTACTAATTATTTTGTTTATCTTGTAAAGGAGCATCAATCAAGGCTTGCAAGGCTCTAAAGCGCCACATCTTGGCATTGGAGTCTAATCCGGATTTGGTTGAGGGGGTCTTCCGACCCTTCATTCCGAGATCGGTGGAGGTGGAGTCAACAATGGCACCAGCGCTACAGGAGGAGTCTCGTAAGCGCTCGTTGAAGCTCGATGACGATGAGCGAGAGGTGAGGACGGCTTGCAAGAGAACTTGTAAGTAAGTTCTCTACTTCTTTGGTGAATTTGTAATTTATTTCTGACTTTAACAACACAATTGCTTTGGTTTTTTGCAGTTGGTCGAGGTCATTGATGGCTTCACCATCAACAACGCGGGCGGGGATGTTGTTAAGGTTGTCAAAGCTGGTTAATAGCCGGCCGTGGACATATGATTTGGCTCCTTGGGATGGTGGTGTTGCAAATGCGATGGCAACACAATCATCCCCTCCAAGTGTTCCTCGGGCACCCTGTCATAGGTCCATCGCAAGGCAGTTTGTAGACGATGAGGATGATGGTAGTGGGTCAAACAATAGTGCCCCTTGTTTGGACGAGGATGACTTTGTTGACTTTCCGGCGGAGGACTTGTAATTCTTCTATTTGGATTGTTTTAAAAAATTTCTATGGGGCCTACTTTTGTTTGATATCATCTTTGTAATTGTTGGAGTCTTTTTGTGCATATGTCGATGTCCCATCTTATATTAATTAAAACACATCATTGGAATGATTTAACACATTACCGAACAACTCTATTCCATTATTCGATCCATCCATAAACCAAGGTATTGTTGTGTACTACATGTAGACAAAACTGAGTACTGTATGAAATTCAAAAGAAAATTGTAGTAATTTAGAGAATTCACCACGTCTTTTATAGTACGCTGTCCAACATGAACGTGTTTATGTGCTTCGTACCATAGACAATTGTCGGTATTAAACACTTTTTATTGAAGTATGTCAAATTCTCAATTAAAGGTGGTTCCTACACCACGGGTATCACCTAGGTATGATATGGATATCACCTAGGTATTATATGGATATCGCCATGATATTATATGGGTATCATCTATGTATTGTAAGGGTATGGCCTTCCATTAATCCTTTTAATTTTGAAATTATTGGGAGAGTTCCATTCTCAATGAAATAAATACAAATACGACCAATGAGTAATTCAAACCTGTTTCGTTACCCTAACCTAAATACCAAACTCATAAGTGCCCCTTTCATTTTGAAGAAAAATTGTTGCTCTAAGACCATCAAGTTGTCAACAATTCAGACTTTAATATGTCCAAATATTGTAGAATTTTACATGATTTTTTACATATGTCAAGATAGACTAAATATAACCTACGGCCATAGGCGTTGCTTTCAAATTTTGTAAAAAAATTGTGGAAAAAAAAACAATAAAATTCAGTGCTCACCGCTCGCCGCTCGCCGCTCACAGCTCACAAGATAGCAATCCTGTATGCAATTGTAATTCATATACATTCTTTTTTAATTCATCAAACGTTAAGACATGAAAACTTTTTAAGTTGAGCATGTAAAAATGATCACTATCTTTTTAAATATTTAAGGGAAAAAAACTCATTTGAGAAATGAGGTCGAGTCAAAAATTTAATACATTAGAATTTAGCTTACTAGGGTTCCACAAAAATCTAGCAACACAATATACCACCGATTCATCCATTGCAATTTGATGACAATAACTTAAACTTTATACACTTTATTCATATCTACATTTAAACGTACATTCAATCCAATAAGCAGCATTTGCAATTGCATTGAATAAAATGAATTCAAGCATGCCATAATATTCATTTGTGATTGTAAAAATCAAATATCACACAAATCTTTTTCCAAAAGCATTGAATATTGTTATTGGTAGAGACCTTTCAAATTTCTATATTTTTGCAAAAGATAAGGATGTAGCAAGTGAAGCCGCACCCTTTGATAACATTTTTCAAGCATTTAAGGAGGAGGTGGCTATGGATTATGGAGAATCTACAAGTGTAATAGATGATATTCTATATAATCTACTAGCCTTGTCGATCCAATCATCATCCATAGCCACCTTGTCCTTAAAGGATTAATTGGTATCCAATTTATTTAAACAACTCTTTCTTTCTCACTATTCAATTCAAATCTCCCATTGCATTTGTGTGTTTCATTTATTTTCATTCATTTAATAGTATTGAAATAGAAGAGTTATAACAAATGAACAAAATATTAAATAATGAGATGATACACCAATGTCTTATGCCCTTTCTTGGAAGAAGTCCAACATAGAGGACCTAAACAAAATGGAATCTAGGTTTGTGAATAGTGTTTAGTGAATTTAGCATCTTTTGTTGCGACAATTGAATCTCAATGTTTTCTTTTCTTCTCTAGCTTGGCCTACCTTGCTTCGGAGTCCTCTGAAGAAGAAGTGGACGGTAAGAAGAGGAGAGCTCAGTAGTCTTGAGCAAGGCCAATCGAACAAGTCAAAAAATGACAAGTAAGGAAGAGGCACCCAATTCTGATCGGCCATCCAATTCCGATTAATAGAGTATGTATGGAATGGTGCATGAAAATGGTAACTGCTTATTACTGCTAACTTCCACAGACTAGTTGGATGGCCTTTTTTGCACCTAATTTTTACAAGGGCAACCCTCTAAGTTTTGTTGGGTAAAGTGAAATTCTATACTATGCAAGTGTCATGGCATCCTTCACCACAACAATTTACATGATGTAAAGTGACAAGTTTTTAACAAAACATGGAATAAATGATCATTTGTGAACAAATTAAACTTTGAATTCTTATTGGCGGCCAAGCAATGTTTATCCTCATTTGCATTTTTTAAATTGTCTAAACACACTCAAAGTTTGTCCAAATTGAACATATCACGTGTTTTTTGACATCTTCAATTTTTGCACATGACAGAAAACACCTCATATGCCTAATTCGGATGGTATTTGAGTGAGTTAGGCTCTTCAAAAGATTGTTGAAAAGAACTTTGTCAGCTCTCGGTAGATTGCCGACCATTGTTTCTGGATTTTTCTTCTTCCACATTTTGTAAAATATCTATTAAAATACATGTCTTAAAACATTTAGGTACATCAAAGGTGTTTAGAATATTCAAAACAAACGTGTAATATAGAGGGGTCTAAAACCACACATAATACATTTTAATTAGTTGTGCTCTCAATCACATATAAAATCTAAATGTAGAGGCACCATGGCCTTGGTGTAGTGGTTTGAGTCATGGCACACCGGTGAGGTGGTTGTGAGTTCAAGTCCTATTGCCGGCATGGTGCCTACCACCATAGTCCACCCAATTATGGTGGGGGTCGCTAGGCCTCGTTGTATGGGGACCCACAAAGCCCTTGGGGCAGATGACATGTCGGTTGTCTCTAAGGCAATTAGTGTAGGGAAGCACTTAGTGTAGAAAAGTGTTTACCCTCGAGAGGGGGAAGTAGTTCTATTACACTAGCCTATGTCCCATGGCCATATGCTTAGTGAAGAGAATGAACAAACACTATATTCACGCTGGTCTCCTTCGGAGATTGGAGTTCTTCTTTCTTAATGTAGATAGTGAACATAAATATTATTATGCTTTTGTGAGGTCAAAATAAATAATTAAACAAAAGTGCCAAAATTCCAAAAAAGTTTCAGTCTATTTAACCCCTAAAGGACCGTGATAATTTCATAGTAAGAAGAGTGCAATGAGTAAGGAAGGAAACAAAACCTTATTTGTATAGTTTTGACCGTAGGATCTCAATTAAAGCTTACTATTTAACATAATCACAAAATTTCATAAACTTTGACCGCAGGGATTGAAAGATTAGAGCGTTTGAAGTAAAAAAAATGGTTCATTTTCTTCCCTGCTTTAGGTGGACCAGCAGACTTTGACTTCACTTGGTATCAAATGTTTGCACTACACAAGGTCTAAATCTCTTACCATTGTGTTTAGCATGATGTTAGCTCCCTAGACACCAATTTTTAGAGGTAGAAGAGGGGTGTAGCGTATTCAAAACAAGTGTGCAAGGAGTGGAGGTTCAAAAATTGTGAATTCACAAATTTTTTTGGTGAACTTAATATGTTTTAGAATAATGATCCAAACAATTAATAAGAAGGTTCTCACCACACATTGTTGTTGAGAAAATAAATAGTAAAAATATGAATATCTCTAGGTTTTATGTAAGAAAGATGAAGCTTTTTCCTTGCTTGTCCAAATGTGAAAAAGTGTTTGACTTGAGTAAAAATGTTTTTTACACCAAAGACAAGAATCCCTATTTTGTCAATTTTAAAGAAGGTGATATTCTCTATATGTATGAAAAATCTCAATGTCAATAGAAACTTCTAGCAAAATTAAGGTACTGCCCTCACTCCTCATTTCTAACTTTTGACCGGTATCAACTTTCAAACCATGAATCTAAAAATAACAATAAAAATACTTCCACAAAGATCTTATTAGGGAAATCTCATATAAAAGTTTCAAGAAAAAAGATATTTTTGAAAATCAAGAACCTACGGAAAATCAAAATCATCCCTCCAATGGACACTTGGTCCATTAGGGATTAACCCTTACACATGAGATGATGCCACTAGTAGCCACGATATTCTGCATGTATGGTGTGATATTTGAACATGATGAGGTTGAGATATTAAAATGACCTCCAAATGAAAGATGTTAGTTGAAGAATCTTTAATTTAGATGTGTAAGTCTTGCAAAACTTTATTAAATTTTTTGTATTCTATAGAGTAAGATGTGTGCCTATGTATATGGATACCGGCTGGCATTTAAGGGTTAAAGGTTAACTTGTGAAGGACCAAAGTTCATTCAAGGGGACAGTGACCTTAACCCCTAAATTTCCAAGAGTCCCATCAGGGGACTCTAAGAGGTTCCGGCACGTTCATATGGTGTAATTTTATAACATTTTTCTTTGATATTTCTAATGAAGATGGACATTACTAAAAGCTTTGTGTGAGTCCAATTTTTTCCTTTTTTATTCATTTAATGAAAAAGTTATAGGGTTTTGAAGTTCAAATGGAGAGAGCGGGCTCGTCGAGCAACTCCAATAACTTTTGCTAGGACACTCTATTGAATGTGAGATTTTCAATTCCAGCCAATAATATTATTTCCTTTTTTATTGTAAAAAAAAATCTCTTGTCTTTAGTGGAAAAAGGCATATAAATCCAAGTCAAACATTTTCACACATTATCGCACATTGTCGGCAAGGTACCAAAAACTTTGAGATCATCATAGTTTCACATATAACTTCTTCTTTTTCACATTAAACTTTGAGATCATCATATTTTTTACTTTTCTTTGGCAGCATTATGTGGTGTAAACCTTCTTATTGACCATTCGGATTGTCATTCTAAAACATACTAAGTTCACAAAATAAATATAACGCAATTTGACAATTTCTGTACCTCCACTCCTTGCACAATTTTTTTGAATATGCTACACCCTTTTTCTACCTCTTAAAATTGGAGTTCAAGGAACTTATATCATGATTAACATGATGGAAATGAATTTAGACCTTGTGTAGTACAAAAAATTGTCCCCAAGTGAAGTCAAAGTCTGCTGATCCTCGAAGCACATGGAAGAAAATGGACCCTTTCCTCTACTTCAAACACTATAATATTAAATCCGTGCCGTCAAATTTCATGAAATTTTTTAAGTAAGTTACTTAACTAGTTTTAATTGAGATCCTACGGTTAAAACTAGAAGTAAAAGATTTTTGTTTCGTCCCTACTCATTGCACTAAAACAAGCAATTTTGAAATGTTTTTGGTGTGAAATTGTCAAAGTAATTTAGGGGTTAATTCACAATTTGCGGAAATGCAACTCGCTGGACCAACTATTCCCGGGTATCTTATCTTTAAAAATGCCTTCATTTCTAGCAAAATATTCATACAATGCGCTGCAAGTAACCAAAAAAAATAACCAGCTGAATCTCTTCATTTGAAATACTAAAGAAGCCTCGATGGCCATACTCGTTAAATTGAGACATTTTGCGAAGTTTGAGACTTCCATCCCTATTACTGTCGAGTTCAAAGTCACTCCTATTACTGTCGAGTTCAAAGTCACTCATTTGAGACTATGAAATGTATCAATTTAATGAATATGGCGTTCTCGTGGAAAGAAACCCTAAACCCTGTATACACAGTTAAACTAAGAATCACAACCTGCATGGAACTTGCACAAGTGTAATCAGTGCTACGAAATGTAAAATGCATGTCAATAAGTCTACGAGCATTGATTCATGCACGAACAAGAGACTCAGTCTCATTGTGCGAAAGGCTTGAACGGGGCCTACCACACCAATATGACTTCCATCTCTGCGCCAGCTCGTGAACTCAACGTCCGCACTTGCTGTCGCCAATTGTCGGCTAAACTCATCCTCCATACAAAGACCACAAACACAAAAGAGTTCGCACTGACCACATCAAGACAAAACGGTGGTTGCTCTTGAACGGGCCAGTCGGAGAAAGCGCTGCCCAAAGGACCTCGCAAAACGCTTGATGGTTCTGAATACAGGGCCCGACTTGGTGCATGTTGGGTGGGAAAACGCTACAAATATACAAAAGATCCATTGACAAAAGACCATGCAGTGCATCGATAAACGTACTCAATAGTTCATATAATGGCGCCGGATAATCATTGATTCCTAAGAATAGAAGTTCCGCACAGTTCTGAAAGTAAAATATGCTTCAAAATTTGTATGTTCACCGTGTTTTTGGATCATTCAATTATATAACATCAATTAAAATTTGAATGATCCATTGACAAAAAATTTGGATAATAATTTCCGAGAACGTTTCTTGTGCTTTTGAATAGTTTCCATACTGCGATGTTGTGTCTTTTTTAATACTCCAGACGACGCCACACAACGCCCGTGGGCCGTGCGGGTTTTTCACGAGCATGGTTTGGACTTGTTGTGAATCAGACCTCGTCAGACTTGAGGGAAAACGCCACATACTGACGAAAGGTCAAACGGTACTGCAGTGCATCATATATTTCCTACTTAAACCATTTGATCAGATGTCTTCACAACGTCGTGTGCAGTCTGCAGATCCATGGTACGTACTTGCAGGCACTGTGTGTTGTGGTAATTGTATATTCATGTTGAATCAGTGCAGGTGACAATGGGGAGTACGGTAGTACTGTGAAGATGGAAAGAGTAATTTTGAGTTGTGAAGATGGTTATATATACTAGATCATCGGTTGACATAATTATCAATTATTTGCACAAAATTCTGACTCAAAAGGTGTGCAGAGTTTGCAGATTCATAGAATACTCTTGTGGTGATTGTTAAAATCGAGGAGAGATGGTGACAATGGGGACTCGGATGAGATCGATGTTGGTGACGTTCCTCGTCCTCATGGCGATGGCGTCCTCCGCGCGCGGCGAGGTCGACAACGTGGCCTTTCAATGGACGAACCAGCTCAACACCATGTTCTGCAACGAGTTCACGACGATCCCTGTGGCCGTCACAGTGGGCATCATGGCGCAGCTGCACCTCGCGCAATGGCAGGCCCTCCTCGCGCTCCGCTCCACCGGCGCCTGCACGCCCGAGGCCGCCGTCGTCGCCTACGCCAGCTTCAAGATCATGAGCCACTACTTCGCCACGAATCAGCCCTTCGACAGGTACATCGCGCCTCTCCTGGAAGCCCAGCTCCAACAACTGAACATCACCGTGGCCGAGGAGCGCCTGGCGCAGCGCCTAGGTGAGGCCGTCGCGGACCGCATGATCCAGAAACGCTCGCCCGCGGGCCAGTTCACGCTGCGCGAGGTGAAGCGCGCACTGGACGCCGCACCCCAGCCGCCGCCTGTCGGCATCTTCCGCTACTTCAACGACTCGCCTGCGGCGCGCGCGACCGCGAATTTCATCTTCTCCGTCTTCACCACGCTGCAACCTTTCATCCTCCCCCACCCACAAACATTCGTCGCCAAGCTCGGGCTCAAACCTCCAAAAATTCCCTCACGTGAGTGGGACTCGGACTGGGCGTCGCTCAAAGACGTGGGGCGCATCGACTGGCCCGGGCGCACCGCGGAGATGAACTTGACGGCGAACCTCATCGCGTGCGCGCGCGTGGGGAATAACAAGTGCTCGTACGAGATGCGCGCCACGGCCGCGGCGCAGAGCGCGCTTCCAGCGTCCACCTCGTTATACGATTCCGTACTCTTGCTGTCGAAAATCTCAGTGGCGATCTTCGAAGCGGGCATCGCGACGCTGCACATCAAGTACGCGCGCTGGTTTTGGCGTCCCATCCATGCGTTCCGCACCGGGGAGGGCTCCCACGCCGCGATCCCCGACTGGACGCCCTTCCACGCCACGCCGGGAGACCCCGAGTACCCGAGCGGATCCGTGGCGTTTGCCGCGGCCGGCGCGTACCCGCTGCAGAAATTCTTCGGGCGCAACGCCACTGTCCCGTTCTCGCTCGAGGGCGGTGGGACATTCAACTGCGCAGGATTTGTGGGGGACGCGATCCCGACGCGGAATTACTCGTCGTTGGAGGCGTATGTGGAGGAGTCGCAGCGGTCGCGGATGTACTCGGGAGCGCATTTTCAGGCGGCGGTGGAGGATGGGAAGGTGCTTGGGGAGGCTGTGGGGAAGTATGTTGAGGAGCATTGGGCGGAGACTACGCCGTCGGGGGTGTTGCCTGATAATACGTTCCTGGATCTGGTGTTCACTGTGCCGGAGAAACTCGGGGATTTCACTCCGGTCCGTTACGAAATCCCGCGATCTGGCTCTGCTAATTGAGTGATTACTAGACGTGCTGCATTGCTAATAAGTCCTTGTGAGACGATTCATCTGATGTGCGCCCCTATCAGTTTACAGCTATTGTTCAGGTTGTTGAACGATTGAAATCAACTACTGAAATCCGCTACTTCTGTGTGAGTCGTGTTGTTGCGAATTTCATTGTTTAATAGCATGGAGAATTGATCCGAACGCTGAGCAGTCTGGTTCAGAGCAAAGCATTCAAGTCATGCGGTGGACCATGGACGAATACATGATTCTTTGGATCCATGAGAGATCATACAGATGAAAGTAGTAATTGATCGGTTCAGTTTATTACAATGAACTGATCACTAGAAAGTCCCACACAAAGGAAAGAGTCCGATCCAATTAGTCGATCTCGATGCAAATGAGCCCTGCATTCGACGCACTCGCATTGGACGCACTCGCAGTGACGTGGATAATTAGCTGGATGAGATGATTTCAAACAGATTGATTAACTCTTGAAGGTCGGAGCTATGACCGTGGAATCAATCCCGATTTTCATTCTAAAATGTGCTCTAATTCTTCATCAAATACAAGCGGAAATATTGTTATTTCACTTTTCAGAGATGACACCACATGTTTTGTTCGTGTCACAAAAATAACTAGATTTTTTTGTGAAAATTCAAATTATTGTGATTTTCTGAAGAAAAATTGAAGAATATTCATTTATATACAAATTTTGCGTAAAAATATGACAATTTCACTTAAGGTGTACATTATTGTGCTGAAACTTGTGGTGTAGATGAAACTTCCGTATTTAGCTAAAATTAAAAAATTGGTCATCCATGGTAATAGGCGCGAAGTTCAAATTGCAATAACTTACTCATATTATGGATACCATTACACTAATTTTAGTATTTAGCATTTGAAACATTACTTACGAACTCCGACACTATTTATCAACACTGATAATGTTACAACACTAAATGCAAAGAATTGTAATTTTGGAGTTCTACTACCTTTACATTTAGTGTAATAAATGAAGAATAATATGTAGAAAATTGAGAAATAACATAGTACTACAAAGTGTACAAATAGTTGTTGCAGACTCATTTGTCCAATTCCTTGTCAGCAATGAGCGTTAACACTACTTTCCTAGAAAAACATAATTAGAGTTGTGTGGTGAAGAGAGGTTATGACATTCAATGTAGTGTAACGCTAAATACCAAAATCATTGTTGGTAGGAGAGTGTTTCCTTCACAAGACCTAGCAAGTTATCCTTTACAGACATGAAATGAAAATAGAGACATCATGCTTTTGGTTGTGAATTAATAGCAGATATTGTGCGCATCCATCTGGTATAGACACCCTTGTACGAATCATTTTTATTTTTTTTACACAGTGCTTCGGACACAATGGATATCATCTAGGTATTTTTTAAGTATTGCCTAGATATTTCAAGGGTAGGACCTTGGCTTTACATGGGTATCAACTTAGACAAATATTTAATATTTTCCAAAAAATTTGGACAAATTAATTGTGTACAAGCACAACCAACGCGTAGGATACAAGCGATACTTTGCGAAAGGAATTAGCAAGCTGAACTCCCCGCAATAGCTTAAAGACCAAACAACAACAGCTTAAAGACCAAACAGATGAGACAAATATTCTAGCCGCTTAGAAAACACTCGTCCTTGAAACCAGAAAATAAGCTTATTTGGATTCATTAGAAGGTACAAAGAAAAGATAGCTCCACACAAAGTGCAGTCGTTACATATTAGCCCTAGAATAGCAAAACTACACACCACATTCTATCAATATGGAAAGAAGTAATGAGATTTCTCATCCAAAAGAGTTTTTTTAAGATCGAGAATAGAGTTTTCCTGAAAGTGCTTCTGAAAGGGGCAAGTCAGGAGGAATATGGTGCCAGACAATATGAGATGTACAAACGGAAAGAGAGCATGAGGAAATTTCATGTCTTTTTCTGCACCAATGAAATGGTTGGCAATTAATGTTCTTGGGTACTTACTCCATGCAAGCTAAAGTTCCCCCATGGTACCTTGAGTTCTCAAAGGGTTGACCAATAGTTCCCCCAAACCTTTCCCAAGCCAAGACACCATGTGCATGTGGTCTCAGTTACTAACATAAGACCCTAAGATTTGGGGTACCTATCCAGTGTATTTTGGTGACTTTTAGGAAAACTCTAATAGACTTCCAAAAATCTCATACTCCTTTTCTCTGCACCAATGAGATGCACAACAATCAATGCTATTGAGCCCTACCCCATGCAAGCTAAGGCTCCCCTGTAGTACCCCAAGTTTCCAAAAAGTTGACCAAGAGTCCCCACACCTTTCCCAAGCCAAAATAAGTCCCAGTTACTAAAATAAGACCCTCAGATTCGGGGTGAAAACTCTAACCTCAGCACACCTTGTAACTAGGGAGAACAAGTCTGGACGTGGAAAACTAAAATATGCATTTTACAAGGTGAATGAAAGCTACTGGTTACTTCTTTTTCATCTTCTGAGACCCAGCCTTCTTTGCAGGCACCTTTTTCACAGCAGGCTCTGGAGTTGAGGCAGGAATTGTAGTGGTTAAATGCTGTTGGATGGCTGCAAACGGGTTCGCTTTGAATTGTGGGTGTGCCAAAACCGCTGCGAGCTGCTTCGTCTCATTCGTTCTGCAAATCCATGGAAAAAAGAAGACGTGAGCTTCATGAAAGAAAAAGTTGAAAACCACACCAAACCAATTACATCATTCCTAGATGAAGAAAGAACACACTAGAATAAATCATGCAGAGTATTTCAAGTAACAGCCATTTTCTAATGGGAGGGACTTGCACAATCTTTTGCTTTGCTTTGCTTCGGAGGATTTTAGTTGCCGGAGCAGTAGTAGTTGAGGAAGTGATTGTGGGCAGAAACTCTGAGAGTGAAGAGAGATCGTTCAAGGCCCTTCCAGTTTGTGATTTACGTCTTTTCTGCACTCGACAAGGTCAGAATGTCTCAAGTAGAACACACCAGGATTCACACCACAAACATATGTTCTTGCTATTGAACAAAGCCGGACTAGTAAACCAATTGGCCGAATTCATCAAACAGAGCGTGTTACAGTGGGTGATCCAGCTACATTACCTTTGAGATAGTTTTCTTAGCAGATAAAACCCGCTGTGTCTCCTGCAACTCTGCCAAGTCCACCATCACAAAAACAGATCAGAAACATAGAGATGACAAAGCATCAAGAGAATAATGATACACTAGTGACTGCTAATAGAGTGTGTAACACAAATTCCCAAGCACGCTCTATTGTTTGCAAATTAGTGAGGGCTGAAATCTTACAGCCTCGTACTTTTCATTCGAGAGAATAATATGGGATCGCCTTCACTTATTATCCTCCCTCCCCTCTATTAGCAATAAGTGGTGTGGTTAAGGATAATTACTATCCAAAAAGCGTATCTGCTTTGCCATCTTCCTCTTCACACTCGCCCGCTCAGTTTTCGGATCCCGTCCATCTTCGCTGCCCCATTCACTGCAACAGCAAACCAGAATATTCACCCACTTACCCTAAACCCTCAAAACAACAGCAAATTGTTCAAGATATACTGAAACCCACCCAATTGAACCAATTAAGCTCCTAAACCCTGAACCATCCTTAAACATCAGCTAACAATCGAATGGATTAAGCTCTTGAACCTTTAACCCTAAAACCTAAGGAATTCAGCTTCCAAGACTCATATCCCAAGACCTAGTTGCATTACTCTAAACCAATTGCCTTCAAGACAGAATTCATCACGCTAAGCCATGAGCACATGATGACTTCACATGCCATACCTCGCCGCATCAGTGACCATCGCATCTTCATCTCGCTGCAATCCACGACACCACCAATTAATTCCAAAAACCTCACAGACAAAGACAACCAAAAGCTCATGCAATCTACATTACCTTCTCAGACGATTCCTTCTTGGAACTCCTCTCCCGAACCTTCTGCCGCGCTGTTTTCTTCTTCACCTAGAACCACCAAACGCACATTCAACAGATCCTCAAAACCCTAAAATCTGGATGAACCCCCAAACTCAACCACATCTTATCCTATTCATTATTGGGCACCAGTTTCTACTTCTTTACTTGAATATTCTCTACAAACAAAACCCCAAAAGCCTAACCCTAAGCCCTAAACTCCAAAACCCGACCACATCAATCCAGTTTCTTCTCCTCTATTTGAACATTTCTCTCTGCGTGAGACATTGTAAACGTGAATTGAGACTCTCTGCAAGTTCTGTACCATGATTGCTAGGGTTTGTAGGACTCGACTCGGCACCGATGAGGGAGGTGAAGTGCGTTGGTATGAGGCTTGTTCGAGCACGGTGTGCTGAATCCGTGGAGCTTGTGAGATGCGGATTTGTGCTGCAATCCTGTGTGTATTGAGGGTGTGTGTCTGTGGAGCTCGGCCCCGTTAAACCCTAAACCCTTGGCCATCAGAACCTTTTCAAGCGAATTTGGATGGATGATATTTTGGAGTGATGACATGTTTGGATGGATGACGGCATCCTCGATCTCTACGAATTAATTCCCTTTGCCTAATGTAGAATAAAATTAATATTTTCTTGTGAAAATGAATGTAAAATAATAAAATGCAGCCATTCTTACTTGGAGAATGAGGTATTGGTCCTTTGCTCCATTGTATGGCAAAGATTTTAGTTATATGCAATTGCAGCGACGCTATCTTGTGAGCGGTGAGCGGTGAGCGGCGAGCGGTGAGCATACAAAACTCTAAAAATTGGAAATAAATCACAGTTTTTTTTTAAAATGTGAAATTGTCGGCAATTTGGGCAAAACTATGAATTTTGGAGCATTTTTCTTTTCTAATTGCTAAATTAAGTAAATAGCCTATAACCGTGGTCACTTGTGGAACAATTTTTTTGGACTATTGGGCCTTCTTCTCTTCTCGTGCTTTGGTTATAACGTACATCTAATATCTTTAAATTTAGAATGATCACATTCAAATCTTGTACATCAGGTTTAAACTTTTTGTTTGGACACGACAAAATATATTATTTATAAATATCCACTAATTTGGACACAAGGTATACTGCAGGGTATCACATAGGTATCAAAAGGATATTGCCTAGGTTTATAACGGGTATCACATAGGCATTACTTGGCTATCATCCATGTGGCATGTATTACAAGGTCATCACATGGGCAGTAAATGGGATCACTTACATAAATCCAAAGGGATTTTTGGAAAAGGTTGATAGCCTCCACTTTGAATTCTACTAGTACAACACTCTCCATTGCGTACGGTAGTATATGTGAAGTACGCCAATTAACAAATCATAACAAACTCAATAAGTACATGAACTAAATTCACATCCATGTCTACGACTCTGCAACTCTACATCTTAGCAATCTAAGATCGTAGATCTTTTTGAGAAATACGACATCATTGCCTTTTTCACTCTTGTTTGGCAATGTTCCCAAGCTCTAGAATTTGCATGACTTCGTTGAAGCTGTAGCTTGGAGCATGTATGAATAAGTCCTCTTTGTAATCCATTTTACAAAGGTAACGTAAGATATAATAGACATGCTTGCAATACTTCCATTGTCCCTTCTTTCCCAACGCCTCCGATTGCATCTTCAAAAAATCAGGGCATGAACACCCCCGAAGGTCCGTGAAGGTGATGCAATATGACTTGTTCTTTCATGTATGAAGAGTGATAACGCATCCATATCTGGGATACGGTATGACATAGAGGTTGGAGACGTAACAATTATTCATAAGAGTGGCGCTTGACCACTTGTTGCGTTGCTCAGTCGTTGGAACATCTATTGTTCTACAAATCGCATAGCCATTTCGAAAGGTGTGGTAAGAATTCAGGTTCACTGGAACAAGGAAGTGTGACCGCGGAAGGGGCATGTCCATAGACACTTGGAATTGTCTTCGTGGTAAAAGAACTCCATGCTGCTGCAACTGGAAACTAATTCTTCCAATGCTAGTACCTCTTGCACTATTAAATTAGTGCCAAATTTCACAGGCCACGTCATTGGAATTGCTGGCCAATCAGCCACAAGTGGTTTTTTCGACCCCTTCACACAACGACTAATGTCATTGGAACAAAACCAGAATTTAGCTGAGACATGCTGTGGTGATCTGTAATCTTTCTTCATACCGGCATATGTGGGGGCTAGAGTCCCATGACTGCCATGCCCAACCTTAGTATTATACTCTTAACTAGTGTGAGCTTGCAAGGCTTGGCATTTTTTAGCAGACTTTTTGAGAGGCGGGCTATGTGCCACTTCGATGGATCACAATCTGATTCCAAAACGGATGTTGTATGCTCGACTCCAAAGTCTTGTCTGGTGAAGGCTTCTTCAATACGCGCTCGAGTCACCCTTCGGCCATCACAACGGATAGAGTAATTTACCGTATCAGATCTGTGGTAATCATGGACAGACCCAGGTGGCATGTCAAGCTTGCGCTTGGTGGACCCAAAAATTTCTGCTCCTTCTAAGCCGTCCGTCTTGGTTAGTAGGTCCTCAGCCCTAGGAAAGTTCCTAACAGCCTCAGCAATGAGTTTATGGTCACTTGAACATTACGCAGATCGCAAACAAAGCGTACCTTTGTCCGGACCTTTTCCAAACGTGCCACCCTTCAACCGTGTCTGATTCATGGTGATCTGCATGAAAGCACGGATGAGGTCGTCCACGGTTGCCGCGTACAAACATGTCATTGTATTTTTAGATTGTTGCAGCCACCGGTTGTAGACTGTTTCTGCAAGGTTGCAGGAAGGCATGTCGGCTCTCTCGTCAAGCGTGAGATCCTGAGAAGGTACAATAAATGTCAAAAAAATGATCAGAAGTTTCTCTTATATTGAACATGGGAGTTTTTTAAAGTAATGGGTGATGAGGGCTTACAAGTTGCACAACAGCGTCCCATTGTCGATATTGGAAGTGTCAGAATGCCATCCAATCCTCTGGAGCACAACGGCCAATTTCGGTTGTGGCACAGGAAGACATCCACCATGCACGAATTACGTTGTATTGCGCTTCAGCCTCCTCTTGAGTCTTTGCGTTCTTCCAGATTTTGCAAAGGGTGATGTGTTGCTCTCTGAAGCTGGGTAGAATGCTTCTAGTAGTGGCTCCTTGAAGACATTTGGTCCAATGAAATAAGCAAGTCCGTTCTTTGTTATCCATAGGCTTCTCCTTGTCGCCGGAGGCATAAACTCGCCGGACGGCGTGCCAATTCGCTCCAGAGCTATCTGCTATAAAGCCTTTGAAATTTGTCTCTTGTAGGCCGTGGTTCTTCATTGTGCCATTCAAATTCTCCTAGGACAGTTGTTGGGCTTTAGCGTCCTCCGATTGCATGATGCACATGGCGATTGTCATGACTCTACAATACTTACTATCATACACATGGCATGCCATGGTAGTCCAATCCTTCACTCGCTTTACATGATCAAACATCAACCAACAATCTTGGAGATCCCCCCGGCTTGCATACGCTTTACAAGGTCGATACCACTACCTAGACGATCAATAGACATCTTAAAAACAAAAACTTTACCTTCAGATTGACCCGGAAACTTGTTTTCGTGGATAAACTCAAACTTGGACGATTCTTTCAGATCCATGATGTCCAATTCCCTTCATTGACTTTCTCCGTATTTTAATTAATGCGTGCAGATATAATGTTGATTGTGGAAATCCTGTAGGTCGTGGAGACAAGTTCAGTTCGAGGAGACTCCAGAGTTAGGATGGCGACTAGCGCAGGGAGTGACGACAATCATGTATGTCATACTCCACTTTGTTGTGAACAATTCTCTTGATTTTGATTCAACGAACTTCGAAACTGGACTGCTGTGGATTTCCATGTTTTCAAAAAAAATCCTGGTAGCCCGTATATACAATTATTCAGGTAATGGAGTTATTGACACTTTCATATCCGTTGGGGTGTTGTATATTATCCCTACATCTATCCTCTGAAGTTCATACTTTTGTTATGTTAGCTTTATAGGATGGATAGGAGGCGTGCAGATAGGCCTGAATCTAGTGGGCTATCCAATGAAGAGGTTGCTCTAGCTAAGGAGAAAGCAGTTGAACGTCAAAGACGTTGAAGAGCATGAAAGAGGGATTGGCGGAGCAGTTGCTGCAATTGGCTGTTGCCGGTGAGGACTTTAGTGAGAACAATTCTGGACGTAGGGATGTGAATAGAGTCTGTGCACGAATTTCTGAATTCATTTTGAAGGAATTCGAAGCTGATGGCAAGGGTTTAGGGTTCCGACAGGCTGTCCATGAGTCGGTTTTGTCTAACAAAATTATAGTTCCCAACTTGCTCAAATGTTGCCCTGACCAGGATGATGCAAAAACTAACCATGCCATCATTCAATCCTATAGGAACAAATTGCAGCTTCTCAGATACCCATGCTCTAGAGAAAAATTAGCGAGGAGGAAGGCACTATTTGATGCTGCTATTAATGTTGATGGCACAGGAGTACGTGCAATATCAAGGGTCCTTCGTACAAAAAAATGGAACATTGTTGCAGCCATGCATCGACAGCAAAGCCTACAATCCACTGGATCGTCGATTTTCAAGCTTGTTGAGCGGAGAAAGAGGGCTGGATTGTTGAATCATACAAGGGAGTTTATGAAGGAATGGTGGTTTAAGGAGACTCGTATCAGTTCCAATAAGAAGGATGTCAGGAGAAAATGGGTAGAAAAGAGAGTGTATGAAAGTCATCCAACACACTTGCTGTTTGAAAGTCAGGTACTTCACCGCACCCTCTCTGGTTATATGTGAATATTCAAGGTGGTCCCATTTGTAATTTGACCACTATCATAGTATGCATTTTTAGTATCTTCAACGTCCCGTTGTTGTCGTCGTTAAACATTCCAATAGTCCTTTGATACACATTCCTTGTATCTTTATGTACCCTAGGTTATAATTATATGGTACTTTTTGGTGCATAATTAACAGCAGTAGTTCAATGGAATACATGGGTGGTCCTTGTTGATACTGGGGTAGACTCCAATTTGCTAAACTTGTCCGCGTACATAGTCTCTGTTAGTATGTGATATAATTGTAAAGTACGGCCTCATCACCTACAGTATGTTATCATACCAAAGTAGTCCTCTGCAATAGGCTTCGATTATTCCACAACACACCCTTCAAGTAGAATTTTAGACACTTTGTGAATACTATTGAGGTTATTCAATGTCCCCACATAGTCTATAGCTATACTTGTGACACTGGACTATGGAATCCTGGAACACAGTTTACTTTGCTAAAATACTCTAATATACTTTGTATAAGTAGTTGTAATACTTATCTACTCATTTGCACAGTATAAAAAGACAAGGTATATTTTCACATGTCTAAGTCAGGATGTATACTTTTAGTTTATTGACATACCTTTGTAGTCTGATGTTATACTTCTATAGTCGTTGTACATACTCGTGAGGTATATTTTGCACATTGCTGACATGAGATTTGGGCATTGTCTTTGGCAGACGTCCTTGTACGAGAGGTTCAAGGCTGCACATCCTAACACTAGTACAAAAGTCGAAAAAAAAACCACACTCGATTTGGACCACACTATCGAAACAGTCAACATTGTTCCTAAATCGGGTTGTCCCGGGGTTTCTGGCCATAACTCCCTCATTTTTGGGAGTTTTTGGACGTGTAATATACCGTTGAAAGCGTCTTGAAAACACGCATCCAACGGTATATTACACGGTATATTACTTAGCATGGATGATTTGCGTGTTTTCAAAAAATTCAGCGACCCCTTAGAACCACCTTCGGATCCGAAGGTGGTTTTCAAGGGTCACATAATTTTATGAAAACGTGGAACTCCACGGAGCTTGAATGTAGGCTGCCATGGATTTCCACGTTTTCAAAAAATCATGTGACCCATATAAACCACCTTCGGATCCGAAGGTGGTTTTCAAGGGTCAAATAATTTTTTGAAAACGTGGAACTCCGCAGAGCTTGAATGTAGGCTGCCGTGGATTTCCATGTTTTCAAAAATTTCTATGACCCTTAAGAACCACCTTCGGATCCGAAGGTGGTTTCCAAGGGTCACCAAAAAATTTCGAAACATGGAATTCCGCGGAGCTCGAATGTGGGCTGCCAAGGATCTCCGTGTTTTCTAAAAATTCAGTGACCCTTGAGAACCACCTTCGGATCCGAAGGTGGTTTTCATGGGTCACTAAATTTTTAGAAAATGTGGAACTCCACGGAGCTCGAGAGTCGAATGTGGGCTGCCGTGGATTTCCATGTTTTCAAAAATTTCTGTGACCCATGAAAACCACCTTCGGATCCGAAGGTGGTTTTCAAGCATCACAGAAATTTTTGAAAACATGGAAATCCACGGCAACCCACATTCGAGCTCCGCGGAGTTCCATGTTTCCAATTTTTTTGGTGACCCTTGAAAACCACCTTCGGATCCGAAGGTGGTTTTTATGGGTCACAGAAATTTTTGAAAACATGAAAATCCATGGCAGCCCACATTCGACTCTCGAGCTCCGTGGAATTTCACATTTTCAAAAAATTCAGTGAACCTTGAAAACCACCTTCGGATCCGAAGGTGGTTCTTAAGGGTCACTAAATTTTTTGAAAACACGGAAATCCTTGGCAGCCAACATTTGAGCTCCGCGGAGTTCCATGTTTCAAAAATTTTTGGTGATCGTTGGAAACCACCTTCAGATCCGAAGGTGGTTTTCATGGGTCACAGAAATTTTTGAAAACATGGAAATCCACGGCAGCCTACATTCAAGCTCCGCGGAGTTCCACGTTTTCATAAAATTATGTGACCCTTGAAAACCACCTTCGGATCCGAAGGTGGTTCTAAGGGGTCGCTGAATTTTTTGAAAACACGCAAATCATCCATGCTAAGTAATATACCGTGTAATATACCGTTGGATGCGTGTTTTCAAGACGCTTTCAACGGTATATTACACGTCCAAAAACTCCCAAAAATGAGGGAGTTATGGCCAGAAACCCCGGGACAACCCGATTTAGGAACAATGCTGACTGTTTCGACAGCGTGGTCCAATTCAAGTGTGGTTTTTTTTTCCGAGTTTTGTACTAGTGTTAGGATGTGCAGCCTTGAACCTCTCGTACAAGGACGTCTGCCAAAGACAATGCCCAAATCTCATGTCAGCAATGTGCAAAATATACCTCACGAGTATGAACAACAACTATAGAATCTGATGGTGGTTTTCAAAGGACACTGAAATTTTTCAAAACTCGGAAATAACCATTCCTTGTATAAATTTGGTTGCAAGGGCATTTTTCTTTCTCGTACCTTAGCTCTTCTAAGAAGCACCCAGTTCGTCCTGATTAATTCTTGCCTTTCCATGCATAGTTCATATTCTTTGAAAGCGTGGAAATATGCATGATTTCAATCCTTGCGTTTTGATAGCTTCACTGATTATCACCTTGGTGTTCATAGACTTGAGAGGGAGAGTTTCTAATATTCTATTAAACCGATGGAGACTAGAGACGTGCATATGGGCTCCTCCTCAAGGGGTGATGGTAACTATATGGCTCTTCAAGTTTTGGAATTTGGGGAAGATCCAGGGTTGAAGACGACCGCACTGGCATTACGGAGGTCCTTGCGTGGGACTTCTTACGTCGTCCTACAGAAGTCCACTTACAAGGATACTCTCGTTACTGGCAATGGTGAGGACCGCAAAGAGAGTTTTGCTGAGTTGGTGAGTAAGTGCACAGACGCGGTGCAGAAGAAGAAGGTCTCATGTCAGACCAATTTCAATCGACTATTGGCAGTTGCCAATCCGGCCAATGGCAAAGGCTTCTTCAAAGAGGTTTGATCTTTTAAGTTTTCTTATTGACTAGAGTCCAATTCATTGTTTCTTATATTTTTTATTTCCAAATTAGTTTGAATATATACCAAATTGACACAAGACTTTGTGTGTCTTTTGTTTAGGTGTTGCACCATTTTGACATTTACCAGTTCAAGCCGGAGATGACATCGGAGAAGTTACAACTCTTTTGTACCGCTATGGTGCCATTAAAGTTCAAGGCGTGTTGGTGCAAGTGGTGGAACATGAGCAAGTTGAGCAGGGAGGAGTATCACTTCCCAAAATCTCCAGCTTCGGACAAAAGTCTTTGGGGGTAGATCGATAGAGCTGCCTTCTGGGCTGGGGTAAGTTTCCCATATCATCGGATTTTAGTTAATGTAGATTTTCATTGCTAATATTTTCTTTGTCTAACTTGTTGTTTGGTTGGTTTCAGCTGGAAGACGAATGTGAGAAGAAATTTGTGGAGATTGTCCAGGAGGACAATATTGTCATCCAGACGGAAGGACTTCCCAATCCCGTGAAAGGGATTGGAGCATGGATCAAATCGTGGTGCATCAGGCTATGGGACATAGCATTTTCTGTCCAATGTATGGACAAGAAGATTGGATTCACGAAGACCGAGGAGTTTCTAACACAGCCCGAGTGTGAGAGATCAATGAAGAGGGCATTGCTTTGCTACTTCTGGAGAGAGCTTGTTGCCAAAAGAGCCATGCTCCTGAACAACTTCCGATTCGTTTGAATATGTAGACGGATCCCACTGATGTCCAATGCATCTTCACGGAGGCGTAGTTGCGACGCTTCTCTCATCACCACTTGAAGTAGTGCCCTTGGTTCTTGGAGTTGAAGGATTCTGATCCTACCCCAGGCAAGGAGATGCAGCTAAGGTCTCGTTGTGACTCCTTACCCGTCTCAGATGGTGATGACGGGATGCTTCCTCCATCGGTCCCCTCAATGGCTGCGCAATTGGATGTAGAGTTGTCTCCAAAGGAGAAAGAGGCAGCACCTGCAAAGGCGGCGAAGGTGGCGGCTAAGGCGGCGGAGAAGGAAGCCCTCAGGGTAGAGAAAGAGACCGCCAAGACACTGAAGAAGGAAATCAAGGAGAGGAACAAAGAGTTGGCAGCGTTGGTGTTGAGGGAGGGGCCCGAGAAGCTCATGGCTCAATTTAGGGTGGGTGCATCGCTTGCCATTCCTGTTGCGGTCGCACCATTACAAGGAATTTTGCCCTCAGCCAGTAGCTGGCCCTCAGCACTCATTACAAAGCCTTTGCAGATAGTGTACATGATCCTAGTGATCGAACAAGTTGATTCTTCTGTTGAAGTGTGGGTGATGTGTGAAAGTGCCTTCTCCCTGATGCCTCTCTTTGACGATATCTCCGAAGATGCTGACTACCCCCCGGTTTGGACCGAGTTGCGACTGTTTGCGAAGGGGCATGCTCGCTCTAGGCTCCGAACCTTGCGTGGAGATCCTTGTGATCTTGGTTTGGTGGACATGGTGATCATAGATGTGCTGGAGGGGTTGCCGGTCCCAAGGATTCATTGTGGCACTAAAGTGCCCAGTTGGAACAAGCATCCAACTCAACTGAATGAGAGAGGCAAGAAGGAATCTCCTTTCATTTACCGTTGTTTTGAGATGGCCAGGGAGCTGCTTCGTGACGGAGCGCTGCTCATTGTGTTTTATCCGGACTTAAAGTTCATTTTCAATGAACTGTTTCGTTGGGCGATTGGGCAGAGTTCGTCCAGGAGACAAAGTGATTAGCCATTAATGGCTTGCCACTCTCGCGCGATGGGCAGCCCACACGCACTTACAAGTGCTTCATGGTGAAGTGTTTTGTAAGAAAGTCCAAGTCAACATCCCCTTTTTCTTTCTATGACAGGGTGAAGCTGATTCGCGAAGGGATTCAGCTGTCCTCGGATGGTCACTTGACCAATCTTATTACACAATACCCGCGGACAATGAGAAGAACCACCATGGAGCCATGGCGGAAAGCGCCGGAGAAGTCTTCGAACCTCATGGAGGCTTTGATTGACCTGTGCACCTAGGAGGACGACGTAGTTTTTGATTTGACAACATCTATCTGTAAGTATTCTTACTAAGGCGAATTGTATTATCCTTCATTGTATTACAACTCTAGTACTAATTATTTTGTTTATCTTGTAAAGGAGCATCAATCAAGGCTTGCAAGGCTCTAAAGCGCCACATCTTGGCATTGGAGTCTAATCCGGATTTGGTTGAGGGGGTCTTCCGACCCTTCATTCCGAGATCGGTGGAGGTGGAGTCAACAATGGCACCAGCGCTACAGGAGGAGTCTCGTAAGCGCTCGTTGAAGCTCGATGACGATGAGCGAGAGGTGAGGACGGCTTGCAAGAGAACTTGTAAGTAAGTTCTCTACTTCTTTGGTGAATTTGTAATTTATTTCTGACTTTAACAACACAATTGCTTTGGTTTTTTGCAGTTGGTCGAGGTCATTGATGGCTTCACCATCAACAACGCGGGCGGGGATGTTGTTAAGGTTGTCAAAGCTGGTTAATAGCCGGCCGTGGACATATGATTTGGCTCCTTGGGATGGTGGTGTTGCAAATGCGATGGCAACACAATCATCCCCTCCAAGTGTTCCTCGGGCACCCTGTCATAGGTCCATCGCAAGGCAGTTTGTAGACGATGAGGATGATGGTAGTGGGTCAAACAATAGTGCCCCTTGTTTGGACGAGGATGACTTTGTTGACTTTCCGGCGGAGGACTTGTAATTCTTCTATTTGGATTGTTTTAAAAAATTTCTATGGGGCCTACTTTTGTTTGATATCATCTTTGTAATTGTTGGAGTCTTTTTGTGCATATGTCGATGTCCCATCTTATATTAATTAAAACACATCATTGGAATGATTTAACACATTACCGAACAACTCTATTCCATTATTCGATCCATCCATAAACCAAGGTATTGTTGTGTACTACATGTAGACAAAACTGAGTACTGTATGAAATTCAAAAGAAAATTGTAGTAATTTAGAGAATTCACCACGTCTTTTATAGTACGCTGTCCAACATGAACGTGTTTATGTGCTTCGTACCATAGACAATTGTCGGTATTAAACACTTTTTATTGAAGTATGTCAAATTCTCAATTAAAGGTGGTTCCTACACCACGGGTATCACCTAGGTATGATATGGATATCACCTAGGTATTATATGGATATCGCCATGATATTATATGGGTATCATCTATGTATTGTAAGGGTATGGCCTTCCATTAATCCTTTTAATTTTGAAATTATTGGGAGAGTTCCATTCTCAATGAAATAAATACAAATACGACCAATGAGTAATTCAAACCTGTTTCGTTACCCTAACCTAAATACCAAACTCATAAGTGCCCCTTTCATTTTGAAGAAAAATTGTTGCTCTAAGACCATCAAGTTGTCAACAATTCAGACTTTAATATGTCCAAATATTGTAGAATTTTACATGATTTTTTACATATGTCAAGATAGACTAAATATAACCTACGGCCATAGGCGTTGCTTTCAAATTTTGTAAAAAAATTGTGGAAAAAAAAACAATAAAATTCAGTGCTCACCGCTCGCCGCTCGCCGCTCACAGCTCACAAGATAGCAATCCTGTATGCAATTGTAATTCATATACATTCTTTTTTAATTCATCAAACGTTAAGACATGAAAACTTTTTAAGTTGAGCATGTAAAAATGATCACTATCTTTTTAAATATTTAAGGGAAAAAAACTCATTTGAGAAATGAGGTCGAGTCAAAAATTTAATACATTAGAATTTAGCTTACTAGGGTTCCACAAAAATCTAGCAACACAATATACCACCGATTCATCCATTGCAATTTGATGACAATAACTTAAACTTTATACACTTTATTCATATCTACATTTAAACGTACATTCAATCCAATAAGCAGCATTTGCAATTGCATTGAATAAAATGAATTCAAGCATGCCATAATATTCATTTGTGATTGTAAAAATCAAATATCACACAAATCTTTTTCCAAAAGCATTGAATATTGTTATTGGTAGAGACCTTTCAAATTTCTATATTTTTGCAAAAGATAAGGATGTAGCAAGTGAAGCCGCACCCTTTGATAACATTTTTCAAGCATTTAAGGAGGAGGTGGCTATGGATTATGGAGAATCTACAAGTGTAATAGATGATATTCTATATAATCTACTAGCCTTGTCGATCCAATCATCATCCATAGCCACCTTGTCCTTAAAGGATTAATTGGTATCCAATTTATTTAAACAACTCTTTCTTTCTCACTATTCAATTCAAATCTCCCATTGCATTTGTGTGTTTCATTTATTTTCATTCATTTAATAGTATTGAAATAGAAGAGTTATAACAAATGAACAAAATATTAAATAATGAGATGATACACCAATGTCTTATGCCCTTTCTTGGAAGAAGTCCAACATAGAGGACCTAAACAAAATGGAATCTAGGTTTGTGAATAGTGTTTAGTGAATTTAGCATCTTTTGTTGCGACAATTGAATCTCAATGTTTTCTTTTCTTCTCTAGCTTGGCCTACCTTGCTTCGGAGTCCTCTGAAGAAGAAGTGGACGGTAAGAAGAGGAGAGCTCAGTAGTCTTGAGCAAGGCCAATCGAACAAGTCAAAAAATGACAAGTAAGGAAGAGGCACCCAATTCTGATCGGCCATCCAATTCCGATTAATAGAGTATGTATGGAATGGTGCATGAAAATGGTAACTGCTTATTACTGCTAACTTCCACAGACTAGTTGGATGGCCTTTTTTGCACCTAATTTTTACAAGGGCAACCCTCTAAGTTTTGTTGGGTAAAGTGAAATTCTATACTATGCAAGTGTCATGGCATCCTTCACCACAACAATTTACATGATGTAAAGTGACAAGTTTTTAACAAAACATGGAATAAATGATCATTTGTGAACAAATTAAACTTTGAATTCTTATTGGCGGCCAAGCAATGTTTATCCTCATTTGCATTTTTTAAATTGTCTAAACACACTCAAAGTTTGTCCAAATTGAACATATCACGTGTTTTTTGACATCTTCAATTTTTGCACATGACAGAAAACACCTCATATGCCTAATTCGGATGGTATTTGAGTGAGTTAGGCTCTTCAAAAGATTGTTGAAAAGAACTTTGTCAGCTCTCGGTAGATTGCCGACCATTGTTTCTGGATTTTTCTTCTTCCACATTTTGTAAAATATCTATTAAAATACATGTCTTAAAACATTTAGGTACATCAAAGGTGTTTAGAATATTCAAAACAAACGTGTAATATAGAGGGGTCTAAAACCACACATAATACATTTTAATTAGTTGTGCTCTCAATCACATATAAAATCTAAATGTAGAGGCACCATGGCCTTGGTGTAGTGGTTTGAGTCATGGCACACCGGTGAGGTGGTTGTGAGTTCAAGTCCTATTGCCGGCATGGTGCCTACCACCATAGTCCACCCAATTATGGTGGGGGTCGCTAGGCCTCGTTGTATGGGGACCCACAAAGCCCTTGGGGCAGATGACATGTCGGTTGTCTCTAAGGCAATTAGTGTAGGGAAGCACTTAGTGTAGAAAAGTGTTTACCCTCGAGAGGGGGAAGTAGTTCTATTACACTAGCCTATGTCCCATGGCCATATGCTTAGTGAAGAGAATGAACAAACACTATATTCACGCTGGTCTCCTTCGGAGATTGGAGTTCTTCTTTCTTAATGTAGATAGTGAACATAAATATTATTATGCTTTTGTGAGGTCAAAATAAATAATTAAACAAAAGTGCCAAAATTCCAAAAAAGTTTCAGTCTATTTAACCCCTAAAGGACCGTGATAATTTCATAGTAAGAAGAGTGCAATGAGTAAGGAAGGAAACAAAACCTTATTTGTATAGTTTTGACCGTAGGATCTCAATTAAAGCTTACTATTTAACATAATCACAAAATTTCATAAACTTTGACCGCAGGGATTGAAAGATTAGAGCGTTTGAAGTAAAAAAAATGGTTCATTTTCTTCCCTGCTTTAGGTGGACCAGCAGACTTTGACTTCACTTGGTATCAAATGTTTGCACTACACAAGGTCTAAATCTCTTACCATTGTGTTTAGCATGATGTTAGCTCCCTAGACACCAATTTTTAGAGGTAGAAGAGGGGTGTAGCGTATTCAAAACAAGTGTGCAAGGAGTGGAGGTTCAAAAATTGTGAATTCACAAATTTTTTTGGTGAACTTAATATGTTTTAGAATAATGATCCAAACAATTAATAAGAAGGTTCTCACCACACATTGTTGTTGAGAAAATAAATAGTAAAAATATGAATATCTCTAGGTTTTATGTAAGAAAGATGAAGCTTTTTCCTTGCTTGTCCAAATGTGAAAAAGTGTTTGACTTGAGTAAAAATGTTTTTTACACCAAAGACAAGAATCCCTATTTTGTCAATTTTAAAGAAGGTGATATTCTCTATATGTATGAAAAATCTCAATGTCAATAGAAACTTCTAGCAAAATTAAGGTACTGCCCTCACTCCTCATTTCTAACTTTTGACCGGTATCAACTTTCAAACCATGAATCTAAAAATAACAATAAAAATACTTCCACAAAGATCTTATTAGGGAAATCTCATATAAAAGTTTCAAGAAAAAAGATATTTTTGAAAATCAAGAACCTACGGAAAATCAAAATCATCCCTCCAATGGACACTTGGTCCATTAGGGATTAACCCTTACACATGAGATGATGCCACTAGTAGCCACGATATTCTGCATGTATGGTGTGATATTTGAACATGATGAGGTTGAGATATTAAAATGACCTCCAAATGAAAGATGTTAGTTGAAGAATCTTTAATTTAGATGTGTAAGTCTTGCAAAACTTTATTAAATTTTTTGTATTCTATAGAGTAAGATGTGTGCCTATGTATATGGATACCGGCTGGCATTTAAGGGTTAAAGGTTAACTTGTGAAGGACCAAAGTTCATTCAAGGGGACAGTGACCTTAACCCCTAAATTTCCAAGAGTCCCATCAGGGGACTCTAAGAGGTTCCGGCACGTTCATATGGTGTAATTTTATAACATTTTTCTTTGATATTTCTAATGAAGATGGACATTACTAAAAGCTTTGTGTGAGTCCAATTTTTTCCTTTTTTATTCATTTAATGAAAAAGTTATAGGGTTTTGAAGTTCAAATGGAGAGAGCGGGCTCGTCGAGCAACTCCAATAACTTTTGCTAGGACACTCTATTGAATGTGAGATTTTCAATTCCAGCCAATAATATTATTTCCTTTTTTATTGTAAAAAAAAATCTCTTGTCTTTAGTGGAAAAAGGCATATAAATCCAAGTCAAACATTTTCACACATTATCGCACATTGTCGGCAAGGTACCAAAAACTTTGAGATCATCATAGTTTCACATATAACTTCTTCTTTTTCACATTAAACTTTGAGATCATCATATTTTTTACTTTTCTTTGGCAGCATTATGTGGTGTAAACCTTCTTATTGACCATTCGGATTGTCATTCTAAAACATACTAAGTTCACAAAATAAATATAACGCAATTTGACAATTTCTGTACCTCCACTCCTTGCACAATTTTTTTGAATATGCTACACCCTTTTTCTACCTCTTAAAATTGGAGTTCAAGGAACTTATATCATGATTAACATGATGGAAATGAATTTAGACCTTGTGTAGTACAAAAAATTGTCCCCAAGTGAAGTCAAAGTCTGCTGATCCTCGAAGCACATGGAAGAAAATGGACCCTTTCCTCTACTTCAAACACTATAATATTAAATCCGTGCCGTCAAATTTCATGAAATTTTTTAAGTAAGTTACTTAACTAGTTTTAATTGAGATCCTACGGTTAAAACTAGAAGTAAAAGATTTTTGTTTCGTCCCTACTCATTGCACTAAAACAAGCAATTTTGAAATGTTTTTGGTGTGAAATTGTCAAAGTAATTTAGGGGTTAATTCACAATTTGCGGAAATGCAACTCGCTGGACCAACTATTCCCGGGTATCTTATCTTTAAAAATGCCTTCATTTCTAGCAAAATATTCATACAATGCGCTGCAAGTAACCAAAAAAAATAACCAGCTGAATCTCTTCATTTGAAATACTAAAGAAGCCTCGATGGCCATACTCGTTAAATTGAGACATTTTGCGAAGTTTGAGACTTCCATCCCTATTACTGTCGAGTTCAAAGTCACTCCTATTACTGTCGAGTTCAAAGTCACTCATTTGAGACTATGAAATGTATCAATTTAATGAATATGGCGTTCTCGTGGAAAGAAACCCTAAACCCTGTATACACAGTTAAACTAAGAATCACAACCTGCATGGAACTTGCACAAGTGTAATCAGTGCTACGAAATGTAAAATGCATGTCAATAAGTCTACGAGCATTGATTCATGCACGAACAAGAGACTCAGTCTCATTGTGCGAAAGGCTTGAACGGGGCCTACCACACCAATATGACTTCCATCTCTGCGCCAGCTCGTGAACTCAACGTCCGCACTTGCTGTCGCCAATTGTCGGCTAAACTCATCCTCCATACAAAGACCACAAACACAAAAGAGTTCGCACTGACCACATCAAGACAAAACGGTGGTTGCTCTTGAACGGGCCAGTCGGAGAAAGCGCTGCCCAAAGGACCTCGCAAAACGCTTGATGGTTCTGAATACAGGGCCCGACTTGGTGCATGTTGGGTGGGAAAACGCTACAAATATACAAAAGATCCATTGACAAAAGACCATGCAGTGCATCGATAAACGTACTCAATAGTTCATATAATGGCGCCGGATAATCATTGATTCCTAAGAATAGAAGTTCCGCACAGTTCTGAAAGTAAAATATGCTTCAAAATTTGTATGTTCACCGTGTTTTTGGATCATTCAATTATATAACATCAATTAAAATTTGAATGATCCATTGACAAAAAATTTGGATAATAATTTCCGAGAACGTTTCTTGTGCTTTTGAATAGTTTCCATACTGCGATGTTGTGTCTTTTTTAATACTCCAGACGACGCCACACAACGCCCGTGGGCCGTGCGGGTTTTTCACGAGCATGGTTTGGACTTGTTGTGAATCAGACCTCGTCAGACTTGAGGGAAAACGCCACATACTGACGAAAGGTCAAACGGTACTGCAGTGCATCATATATTTCCTACTTAAACCATTTGATCAGATGTCTTCACAACGTCGTGTGCAGTCTGCAGATCCATGGTACGTACTTGCAGGCACTGTGTGTTGTGGTAATTGTATATTCATGTTGAATCAGTGCAGGTGACAATGGGGAGTACGGTAGTACTGTGAAGATGGAAAGAGTAATTTTGAGTTGTGAAGATGGTTATATATACTAGATCATCGGTTGACATAATTATCAATTATTTGCACAAAATTCTGACTCAAAAGGTGTGCAGAGTTTGCAGATTCATAGAATACTCTTGTGGTGATTGTTAAAATCGAGGAGAGATGGTGACAATGGGGACTCGGATGAGATCGATGTTGGTGACGTTCCTCGTCCTCATGGCGATGGCGTCCTCCGCGCGCGGCGAGGTCGACAACGTGGCCTTTCAATGGACGAACCAGCTCAACACCATGTTCTGCAACGAGTTCACGACGATCCCTGTGGCCGTCACAGTGGGCATCATGGCGCAGCTGCACCTCGCGCAATGGCAGGCCCTCCTCGCGCTCCGCTCCACCGGCGCCTGCACGCCCGAGGCCGCCGTCGTCGCCTACGCCAGCTTCAAGATCATGAGCCACTACTTCGCCACGAATCAGCCCTTCGACAGGTACATCGCGCCTCTCCTGGAAGCCCAGCTCCAACAACTGAACATCACCGTGGCCGAGGAGCGCCTGGCGCAGCGCCTAGGTGAGGCCGTCGCGGACCGCATGATCCAGAAACGCTCGCCCGCGGGCCAGTTCACGCTGCGCGAGGTGAAGCGCGCACTGGACGCCGCACCCCAGCCGCCGCCTGTCGGCATCTTCCGCTACTTCAACGACTCGCCTGCGGCGCGCGCGACCGCGAATTTCATCTTCTCCGTCTTCACCACGCTGCAACCTTTCATCCTCCCCCACCCACAAACATTCGTCGCCAAGCTCGGGCTCAAACCTCCAAAAATTCCCTCACGTGAGTGGGACTCGGACTGGGCGTCGCTCAAAGACGTGGGGCGCATCGACTGGCCCGGGCGCACCGCGGAGATGAACTTGACGGCGAACCTCATCGCGTGCGCGCGCGTGGGGAATAACAAGTGCTCGTACGAGATGCGCGCCACGGCCGCGGCGCAGAGCGCGCTTCCAGCGTCCACCTCGTTATACGATTCCGTACTCTTGCTGTCGAAAATCTCAGTGGCGATCTTCGAAGCGGGCATCGCGACGCTGCACATCAAGTACGCGCGCTGGTTTTGGCGTCCCATCCATGCGTTCCGCACCGGGGAGGGCTCCCACGCCGCGATCCCCGACTGGACGCCCTTCCACGCCACGCCGGGAGACCCCGAGTACCCGAGCGGATCCGTGGCGTTTGCCGCGGCCGGCGCGTACCCGCTGCAGAAATTCTTCGGGCGCAACGCCACTGTCCCGTTCTCGCTCGAGGGCGGTGGGACATTCAACTGCGCAGGATTTGTGGGGGACGCGATCCCGACGCGGAATTACTCGTCGTTGGAGGCGTATGTGGAGGAGTCGCAGCGGTCGCGGATGTACTCGGGAGCGCATTTTCAGGCGGCGGTGGAGGATGGGAAGGTGCTTGGGGAGGCTGTGGGGAAGTATGTTGAGGAGCATTGGGCGGAGACTACGCCGTCGGGGGTGTTGCCTGATAATACGTTCCTGGATCTGGTGTTCACTGTGCCGGAGAAACTCGGGGATTTCACTCCGGTCCGTTACGAAATCCCGCGATCTGGCTCTGCTAATTGAGTGATTACTAGACGTGCTGCATTGCTAATAAGTCCTTGTGAGACGATTCATCTGATGTGCGCCCCTATCAGTTTACAGCTATTGTTCAGGTTGTTGAACGATTGAAATCAACTACTGAAATCCGCTACTTCTGTGTGAGTCGTGTTGTTGCGAATTTCATTGTTTAATAGCATGGAGAATTGATCCGAACGCTGAGCAGTCTGGTTCAGAGCAAAGCATTCAAGTCATGCGGTGGACCATGGACGAATACATGATTCTTTGGATCCATGAGAGATCATACAGATGAAAGTAGTAATTGATCGGTTCAGTTTATTACAATGAACTGATCACTAGAAAGTCCCACACAAAGGAAAGAGTCCGATCCAATTAGTCGATCTCGATGCAAATGAGCCCTGCATTCGACGCACTCGCATTGGACGCACTCGCAGTGACGTGGATAATTAGCTGGATGAGATGATTTCAAACAGATTGATTAACTCTTGAAGGTCGGAGCTATGACCGTGGAATCAATCCCGATTTTCATTCTAAAATGTGCTCTAATTCTTCATCAAATACAAGCGGAAATATTGTTATTTCACTTTTCAGAGATGACACCACATGTTTTGTTCGTGTCACAAAAATAACTAGATTTTTTTGTGAAAATTCAAATTATTGTGATTTTCTGAAGAAAAATTGAAGAATATTCATTTATATACAAATTTTGCGTAAAAATATGACAATTTCACTTAAGGTGTACATTATTGTGCTGAAACTTGTGGTGTAGATGAAACTTCCGTATTTAGCTAAAATTAAAAAATTGGTCATCCATGGTAATAGGCGCGAAGTTCAAATTGCAATAACTTACTCATATTATGGATACCATTACACTAATTTTAGTATTTAGCATTTGAAACATTACTTACGAACTCCGACACTATTTATCAACACTGATAATGTTACAACACTAAATGCAAAGAATTGTAATTTTGGAGTTCTACTACCTTTACATTTAGTGTAATAAATGAAGAATAATATGTAGAAAATTGAGAAATAACATAGTACTACAAAGTGTACAAATAGTTGTTGCAGACTCATTTGTCCAATTCCTTGTCAGCAATGAGCGTTAACACTACTTTCCTAGAAAAACATAATTAGAGTTGTGTGGTGAAGAGAGGTTATGACATTCAATGTAGTGTAACGCTAAATACCAAAATCATTGTTGGTAGGAGAGTGTTTCCTTCACAAGACCTAGCAAGTTATCCTTTACAGACATGAAATGAAAATAGAGACATCATGCTTTTGGTTGTGAATTAATAGCAGATATTGTGCGCATCCATCTGGTATAGACACCCTTGTACGAATCATTTTTATTTTTTTTACACAGTGCTTCGGACACAATGGATATCATCTAGGTATTTTTTAAGTATTGCCTAGATATTTCAAGGGTAGGACCTTGGCTTTACATGGGTATCAACTTAGACAAATATTTAATATTTTCCAAAAAATTTGGACAAATTAATTGTGTACAAGCACAACCAACGCGTAGGATACAAGCGATACTTTGCGAAAGGAATTAGCAAGCTGAACTCCCCGCAATAGCTTAAAGACCAAACAACAACAGCTTAAAGACCAAACAGATGAGACAAATATTCTAGCCGCTTAGAAAACACTCGTCCTTGAAACCAGAAAATAAGCTTATTTGGATTCATTAGAAGGTACAAAGAAAAGATAGCTCCACACAAAGTGCAGTCGTTACATATTAGCCCTAGAATAGCAAAACTACACACCACATTCTATCAATATGGAAAGAAGTAATGAGATTTCTCATCCAAAAGAGTTTTTTTAAGATCGAGAATAGAGTTTTCCTGAAAGTGCTTCTGAAAGGGGCAAGTCAGGAGGAATATGGTGCCAGACAATATGAGATGTACAAACGGAAAGAGAGCATGAGGAAATTTCATGTCTTTTTCTGCACCAATGAAATGGTTGGCAATTAATGTTCTTGGGTACTTACTCCATGCAAGCTAAAGTTCCCCCATGGTACCTTGAGTTCTCAAAGGGTTGACCAATAGTTCCCCCAAACCTTTCCCAAGCCAAGACACCATGTGCATGTGGTCTCAGTTACTAACATAAGACCCTAAGATTTGGGGTACCTATCCAGTGTATTTTGGTGACTTTTAGGAAAACTCTAATAGACTTCCAAAAATCTCATACTCCTTTTCTCTGCACCAATGAGATGCACAACAATCAATGCTATTGAGCCCTACCCCATGCAAGCTAAGGCTCCCCTGTAGTACCCCAAGTTTCCAAAAAGTTGACCAAGAGTCCCCACACCTTTCCCAAGCCAAAATAAGTCCCAGTTACTAAAATAAGACCCTCAGATTCGGGGTGAAAACTCTAACCTCAGCACACCTTGTAACTAGGGAGAACAAGTCTGGACGTGGAAAACTAAAATATGCATTTTACAAGGTGAATGAAAGCTACTGGTTACTTCTTTTTCATCTTCTGAGACCCAGCCTTCTTTGCAGGCACCTTTTTCACAGCAGGCTCTGGAGTTGAGGCAGGAATTGTAGTGGTTAAATGCTGTTGGATGGCTGCAAACGGGTTCGCTTTGAATTGTGGGTGTGCCAAAACCGCTGCGAGCTGCTTCGTCTCATTCGTTCTGCAAATCCATGGAAAAAAGAAGACGTGAGCTTCATGAAAGAAAAAGTTGAAAACCACACCAAACCAATTACATCATTCCTAGATGAAGAAAGAACACACTAGAATAAATCATGCAGAGTATTTCAAGTAACAGCCATTTTCTAATGGGAGGGACTTGCACAATCTTTTGCTTTGCTTTGCTTCGGAGGATTTTAGTTGCCGGAGCAGTAGTAGTTGAGGAAGTGATTGTGGGCAGAAACTCTGAGAGTGAAGAGAGATCGTTCAAGGCCCTTCCAGTTTGTGATTTACGTCTTTTCTGCACTCGACAAGGTCAGAATGTCTCAAGTAGAACACACCAGGATTCACACCACAAACATATGTTCTTGCTATTGAACAAAGCCGGACTAGTAAACCAATTGGCCGAATTCATCAAACAGAGCGTGTTACAGTGGGTGATCCAGCTACATTACCTTTGAGATAGTTTTCTTAGCAGATAAAACCCGCTGTGTCTCCTGCAACTCTGCCAAGTCCACCATCACAAAAACAGATCAGAAACATAGAGATGACAAAGCATCAAGAGAATAATGATACACTAGTGACTGCTAATAGAGTGTGTAACACAAATTCCCAAGCACGCTCTATTGTTTGCAAATTAGTGAGGGCTGAAATCTTACAGCCTCGTACTTTTCATTCGAGAGAATAATATGGGATCGCCTTCACTTATTATCCTCCCTCCCCTCTATTAGCAATAAGTGGTGTGGTTAAGGATAATTACTATCCAAAAAGCGTATCTGCTTTGCCATCTTCCTCTTCACACTCGCCCGCTCAGTTTTCGGATCCCGTCCATCTTCGCTGCCCCATTCACTGCAACAGCAAACCAGAATATTCACCCACTTACCCTAAACCCTCAAAACAACAGCAAATTGTTCAAGATATACTGAAACCCACCCAATTGAACCAATTAAGCTCCTAAACCCTGAACCATCCTTAAACATCAGCTAACAATCGAATGGATTAAGCTCTTGAACCTTTAACCCTAAAACCTAAGGAATTCAGCTTCCAAGACTCATATCCCAAGACCTAGTTGCATTACTCTAAACCAATTGCCTTCAAGACAGAATTCATCACGCTAAGCCATGAGCACATGATGACTTCACATGCCATACCTCGCCGCATCAGTGACCATCGCATCTTCATCTCGCTGCAATCCACGACACCACCAATTAATTCCAAAAACCTCACAGACAAAGACAACCAAAAGCTCATGCAATCTACATTACCTTCTCAGACGATTCCTTCTTGGAACTCCTCTCCCGAACCTTCTGCCGCGCTGTTTTCTTCTTCACCTAGAACCACCAAACGCACATTCAACAGATCCTCAAAACCCTAAAATCTGGATGAACCCCCAAACTCAACCACATCTTATCCTATTCATTATTGGGCACCAGTTTCTACTTCTTTACTTGAATATTCTCTACAAACAAAACCCCAAAAGCCTAACCCTAAGCCCTAAACTCCAAAACCCGACCACATCAATCCAGTTTCTTCTCCTCTATTTGAACATTTCTCTCTGCGTGAGACATTGTAAACGTGAATTGAGACTCTCTGCAAGTTCTGTACCATGATTGCTAGGGTTTGTAGGACTCGACTCGGCACCGATGAGGGAGGTGAAGTGCGTTGGTATGAGGCTTGTTCGAGCACGGTGTGCTGAATCCGTGGAGCTTGTGAGATGCGGATTTGTGCTGCAATCCTGTGTGTATTGAGGGTGTGTGTCTGTGGAGCTCGGCCCCGTTAAACCCTAAACCCTTGGCCATCAGAACCTTTTCAAGCGAATTTGGATGGATGATATTTTGGAGTGATGACATGTTTGGATGGATGACGGCATCCTCGATCTCTACGAATTAATTCCCTTTGCCTAATGTAGAATAAAATTAATATTTTCTTGTGAAAATGAATGTAAAATAATAAAATGCAGCCATTCTTACTTGGAGAATGAGGTATTGGTCCTTTGCTCCATTGTATGGCAAAGATTTTAGTTATATGCAATTGTAATTCATATACATTCTTTTTTAATTCATCAAACGTTAAGACATGAAAACTTTTTAAGTTGAGCATGTAAAAATGATCACTATCTTTTTAAATATTTAAGGGAAAAAAACTCATTTGAGAAATGAGGTCGAGTCAAAAATTTAATACTTTTCTAATTGCTAAATTAAGTAAATAGCCTATAACCGTGGTCACTTGTGGAACAATTTTTTTGGACTATTGGGCCTTCTTCTCTTCTCGTGCTTTGGTTATAACGTACATCTAATATCTTTAAATTTAGAATGATCACATTCAAATCTTGTACATCAGGTTTAAACTTTTTGTTTGGACACGACAAAATATATTATTTATAAATATCCACTAATTTGGACACAAGGTATACTGCAGGGTATCACATAGGTATCAAAAGGATATTGCCTAGGTTTATAACGGGTATCACATAGGCATTACTTGGCTATCATCCATGTGGCATGTATTACAAGGTCATCACATGGGCAGTAAATGGGATCACTTACATAAATCCAAAGGGATTTTTGGAAAAGGTTGATAGCCTCCACTTTGAATTCTACTAGTACAACACTCTCCATTGCGTACGGTAGTATATGTGAAGTACGCCAATTAACAAATCATAACAAACTCAATAAGTACATGAACTAAATTCACATCCATGTCTACGACTCTGCAACTCTACATCTTAGCAATCTAAGATCGTAGATCTTTTTGAGAAATACGACATCATTGCCTTTTTCACTCTTGTTTGGCAATGTTCCCAAGCTCTAGAATTTGCATGACTTCGTTGAAGCTGTAGCTTGGAGCATGTATGAATAAGTCCTCTTTGTAATCCATTTTACAAAGGTAACGTAAGATATAATAGACATGCTTGCAATACTTCCATTGTCCCTTCTTTCCCAACGCCTCCGATTGCATCTTCAAAAAATCAGGGCATGAACACCCCCGAAGGTCCGTGAAGGTGATGCAATATGACTTGTTCTTTCATGTATGAAGAGTGATAACGCATCCATATCTGGGATACGGTATGACATAGAGGTTGGAGACGTAACAATTATTCATAAGAGTGGCGCTTGACCACTTGTTGCGTTGCTCAGTCGTTGGAACATCTATTGTTCTACAAATCGCATAGCCATTTCGAAAGGTGTGGTAAGAATTCAGGTTCACTGGAACAAGGAAGTGTGACCGCGGAAGGGGCATGTCCATAGACACTTGGAATTGTCTTCGTGGTAAAAGAACTCCATGCTGCTGCAACTGGAAACTAATTCTTCCAATGCTAGTACCTCTTGCACTATTAAATTAGTGCCAAATTTCACAGGCCACGTCATTGGAATTGCTGGCCAATCAGCCACAAGTGGTTTTTTCGACCCCTTCACACAACGACTAATGTCATTGGAACAAAACCAGAATTTAGCTGAGACATGCTGTGGTGATCTGTAATCTTTCTTCATACCGGCATATGTGGGGGCTAGAGTCCCATGACTGCCATGCCCAACCTTAGTATTATACTCTTAACTAGTGTGAGCTTGCAAGGCTTGGCATTTTTTAGCAGACTTTTTGAGAGGCGGGCTATGTGCCACTTCGATGGATCACAATCTGATTCCAAAACGGATGTTGTATGCTCGACTCCAAAGTCTTGTCTGGTGAAGGCTTCTTCAATACGCGCTCGAGTCACCCTTCGGCCATCACAACGGATAGAGTAATTTACCGTATCAGATCTGTGGTAATCATGGACAGACCCAGGTGGCATGTCAAGCTTGCGCTTGGTGGACCCAAAAATTTCTGCTCCTTCTAAGCCGTCCGTCTTGGTTAGTAGGTCCTCAGCCCTAGGAAAGTTCCTAACAGCCTCAGCAATGAGTTTATGGTCACTTGAACATTACGCAGATCGCAAACAAAGCGTACCTTTGTCCGGACCTTTTCCAAACGTGCCACCCTTCAACCGTGTCTGATTCATGGTGATCTGCATGAAAGCACGGATGAGGTCGTCCACGGTTGCCGCGTACAAACATGTCATTGTATTTTTAGATTGTTGCAGCCACCGGTTGTAGACTGTTTCTGCAAGGTTGCAGGAAGGCATGTCGGCTCTCTCGTCAAGCGTGAGATCCTGAGAAGGTACAATAAATGTCAAAAAAATGATCAGAAGTTTCTCTTATATTGAACATGGGAGTTTTTTAAAGTAATGGGTGATGAGGGCTTACAAGTTGCACAACAGCGTCCCATTGTCGATATTGGAAGTGTCAGAATGCCATCCAATCCTCTGGAGCACAACGGCCAATTTCGGTTGTGGCACAGGAAGACATCCACCATGCACGAATTACGTTGTATTGCGCTTCAGCCTCCTCTTGAGTCTTTGCGTTCTTCCAGATTTTGCAAAGGGTGATGTGTTGCTCTCTGAAGCTGGGTAGAATGCTTCTAGTAGTGGCTCCTTGAAGACATTTGGTCCAATGAAATAAGCAAGTCCGTTCTTTGTTATCCATAGGCTTCTCCTTGTCGCCGGAGGCATAAACTCGCCGGACGGCGTGCCAATTCGCTCCAGAGCTATCTGCTATAAAGCCTTTGAAATTTGTCTCTTGTAGGCCGTGGTTCTTCATTGTGCCATTCAAATTCTCCTAGGACAGTTGTTGGGCTTTAGCGTCCTCCGATTGCATGATGCACATGGCGATTGTCATGACTCTACAATACTTACTATCATACACATGGCATGCCATGGTAGTCCAATCCTTCACTCGCTTTACATGATCAAACATCAACCAACAATCTTGGAGATCCCCCCGGCTTGCATACGCTTTACAAGGTCGATACCACTACCTAGACGATCAATAGACATCTTAAAAACAAAAACTTTACCTTCAGATTGACCCGGAAACTTGTTTTCGTGGATAAACTCAAACTTGGACGATTCTTTCAGATCCATGATGTCCAATTCCCTTCATTGACTTTCTCCGTATTTTAATTAATGCGTGCAGATATAATGTTGATTGTGGAAATCCTGTAGGTCGTGGAGACAAGTTCAGTTCGAGGAGACTCCAGAGTTAGGATGGCGACTAGCGCAGGGAGTGACGACAATCATGTATGTCATACTCCACTTTGTTGTGAACAATTCTCTTGATTTTGATTCAACGAACTTCGAAACTGGACTGCTGTGGATTTCCATGTTTTCAAAAAAAATCCTGGTAGCCCGTATATACAATTATTCAGGTAATGGAGTTATTGACACTTTCATATCCGTTGGGGTGTTGTATATTATCCCTACATCTATCCTCTGAAGTTCATACTTTTGTTATGTTAGCTTTATAGGATGGATAGGAGGCGTGCAGATAGGCCTGAATCTAGTGGGCTATCCAATGAAGAGGTTGCTCTAGCTAAGGAGAAAGCAGTTGAACGTCAAAGACGTTGAAGAGCATGAAAGAGGGATTGGCGGAGCAGTTGCTGCAATTGGCTGTTGCCGGTGAGGACTTTAGTGAGAACAATTCTGGACGTAGGGATGTGAATAGAGTCTGTGCACGAATTTCTGAATTCATTTTGAAGGAATTCGAAGCTGATGGCAAGGGTTTAGGGTTCCGACAGGCTGTCCATGAGTCGGTTTTGTCTAACAAAATTATAGTTCCCAACTTGCTCAAATGTTGCCCTGACCAGGATGATGCAAAAACTAACCATGCCATCATTCAATCCTATAGGAACAAATTGCAGCTTCTCAGATACCCATGCTCTAGAGAAAAATTAGCGAGGAGGAAGGCACTATTTGATGCTGCTATTAATGTTGATGGCACAGGAGTACGTGCAATATCAAGGGTCCTTCGTACAAAAAAATGGAACATTGTTGCAGCCATGCATCGACAGCAAAGCCTACAATCCACTGGATCGTCGATTTTCAAGCTTGTTGAGCGGAGAAAGAGGGCTGGATTGTTGAATCATACAAGGGAGTTTATGAAGGAATGGTGGTTTAAGGAGACTCGTATCAGTTCCAATAAGAAGGATGTCAGGAGAAAATGGGTAGAAAAGAGAGTGTATGAAAGTCATCCAACACACTTGCTGTTTGAAAGTCAGGTACTTCACCGCACCCTCTCTGGTTATATGTGAATATTCAAGGTGGTCCCATTTGTAATTTGACCACTATCATAGTATGCATTTTTAGTATCTTCAACGTCCCGTTGTTGTCGTCGTTAAACATTCCAATAGTCCTTTGATACACATTCCTTGTATCTTTATGTACCCTAGGTTATAATTATATGGTACTTTTTGGTGCATAATTAACAGCAGTAGTTCAATGGAATACATGGGTGGTCCTTGTTGATACTGGGGTAGACTCCAATTTGCTAAACTTGTCCGCGTACATAGTCTCTGTTAGTATGTGATATAATTGTAAAGTACGGCCTCATCACCTACAGTATGTTATCATACCAAAGTAGTCCTCTGCAATAGGCTTCGATTATTCCACAACACACCCTTCAAGTAGAATTTTAGACACTTTGTGAATACTATTGAGGTTATTCAATGTCCCCACATAGTCTATAGCTATACTTGTGACACTGGACTATGGAATCCTGGAACACAGTTTACTTTGCTAAAATACTCTAATATACTTTGTATAAGTAGTTGTAATACTTATCTACTCATTTGCACAGTATAAAAAGACAAGGTATATTTTCACATGTCTAAGTCAGGATGTATACTTTTAGTTTATTGACATACCTTTGTAGTCTGATGTTATACTTCTATAGTCGTTGTACATACTCGTGAGGTATATTTTGCACATTGCTGACATGAGATTTGGGCATTGTCTTTGGCAGACGTCCTTGTACGAGAGGTTCAAGGCTGCACATCCTAACACTAGTACAAAAGTCGAAAAAAAAACCACACTCGATTTGGACCACACTATCGAAACAGTCAACATTGTTCCTAAATCGGGTTGTCCCGGGGTTTCTGGCCATAACTCCCTCATTTTTGGGAGTTTTTGGACGTGTAATATACCGTTGAAAGCGTCTTGAAAACACGCATCCAACGGTATATTACACGGTATATTACTTAGCATGGATGATTTGCGTGTTTTCAAAAAATTCAGCGACCCCTTAGAACCACCTTCGGATCCGAAGGTGGTTTTCAAGGGTCACATAATTTTATGAAAACGTGGAACTCCACGGAGCTTGAATGTAGGCTGCCATGGATTTCCACGTTTTCAAAAAATCATGTGACCCATATAAACCACCTTCGGATCCGAAGGTGGTTTTCAAGGGTCAAATAATTTTTTGAAAACGTGGAACTCCGCAGAGCTTGAATGTAGGCTGCCGTGGATTTCCATGTTTTCAAAAATTTCTATGACCCTTAAGAACCACCTTCGGATCCGAAGGTGGTTTCCAAGGGTCACCAAAAAATTTCGAAACATGGAATTCCGCGGAGCTCGAATGTGGGCTGCCAAGGATCTCCGTGTTTTCTAAAAATTCAGTGACCCTTGAGAACCACCTTCGGATCCGAAGGTGGTTTTCATGGGTCACTAAATTTTTAGAAAATGTGGAACTCCACGGAGCTCGAGAGTCGAATGTGGGCTGCCGTGGATTTCCATGTTTTCAAAAATTTCTGTGACCCATGAAAACCACCTTCGGATCCGAAGGTGGTTTTCAAGCATCACAGAAATTTTTGAAAACATGGAAATCCACGGCAACCCACATTCGAGCTCCGCGGAGTTCCATGTTTCCAATTTTTTTGGTGACCCTTGAAAACCACCTTCGGATCCGAAGGTGGTTTTTATGGGTCACAGAAATTTTTGAAAACATGAAAATCCATGGCAGCCCACATTCGACTCTCGAGCTCCGTGGAATTTCACATTTTCAAAAAATTCAGTGAACCTTGAAAACCACCTTCGGATCCGAAGGTGGTTCTTAAGGGTCACTAAATTTTTTGAAAACACGGAAATCCTTGGCAGCCAACATTTGAGCTCCGCGGAGTTCCATGTTTCAAAAATTTTTGGTGATCGTTGGAAACCACCTTCAGATCCGAAGGTGGTTTTCATGGGTCACAGAAATTTTTGAAAACATGGAAATCCACGGCAGCCTACATTCAAGCTCCGCGGAGTTCCACGTTTTCATAAAATTATGTGACCCTTGAAAACCACCTTCGGATCCGAAGGTGGTTCTAAGGGGTCGCTGAATTTTTTGAAAACACGCAAATCATCCATGCTAAGTAATATACCGTGTAATATACCGTTGGATGCGTGTTTTCAAGACGCTTTCAACGGTATATTACACGTCCAAAAACTCCCAAAAATGAGGGAGTTATGGCCAGAAACCCCGGGACAACCCGATTTAGGAACAATGCTGACTGTTTCGACAGCGTGGTCCAATTCAAGTGTGGTTTTTTTTTCCGAGTTTTGTACTAGTGTTAGGATGTGCAGCCTTGAACCTCTCGTACAAGGACGTCTGCCAAAGACAATGCCCAAATCTCATGTCAGCAATGTGCAAAATATACCTCACGAGTATGAACAACAACTATAGAATCTGATGGTGGTTTTCAAAGGACACTGAAATTTTTCAAAACTCGGAAATAACCATTCCTTGTATAAATTTGGTTGCAAGGGCATTTTTCTTTCTCGTACCTTAGCTCTTCTAAGAAGCACCCAGTTCGTCCTGATTAATTCTTGCCTTTCCATGCATAGTTCATATTCTTTGAAAGCGTGGAAATATGCATGATTTCAATCCTTGCGTTTTGATAGCTTCACTGATTATCACCTTGGTGTTCATAGACTTGAGAGGGAGAGTTTCTAATATTCTATTAAACCGATGGAGACTAGAGACGTGCATATGGGCTCCTCCTCAAGGGGTGATGGTAACTATATGGCTCTTCAAGTTTTGGAATTTGGGGAAGATCCAGGGTTGAAGACGACCGCACTGGCATTACGGAGGTCCTTGCGTGGGACTTCTTACGTCGTCCTACAGAAGTCCACTTACAAGGATACTCTCGTTACTGGCAATGGTGAGGACCGCAAAGAGAGTTTTGCTGAGTTGGTGAGTAAGTGCACAGACGCGGTGCAGAAGAAGAAGGTCTCATGTCAGACCAATTTCAATCGACTATTGGCAGTTGCCAATCCGGCCAATGGCAAAGGCTTCTTCAAAGAGGTTTGATCTTTTAAGTTTTCTTATTGACTAGAGTCCAATTCATTGTTTCTTATATTTTTTATTTCCAAATTAGTTTGAATATATACCAAATTGACACAAGACTTTGTGTGTCTTTTGTTTAGGTGTTGCACCATTTTGACATTTACCAGTTCAAGCCGGAGATGACATCGGAGAAGTTACAACTCTTTTGTACCGCTATGGTGCCATTAAAGTTCAAGGCGTGTTGGTGCAAGTGGTGGAACATGAGCAAGTTGAGCAGGGAGGAGTATCACTTCCCAAAATCTCCAGCTTCGGACAAAAGTCTTTGGGGGTAGATCGATAGAGCTGCCTTCTGGGCTGGGGTAAGTTTCCCATATCATCGGATTTTAGTTAATGTAGATTTTCATTGCTAATATTTTCTTTGTCTAACTTGTTGTTTGGTTGGTTTCAGCTGGAAGACGAATGTGAGAAGAAATTTGTGGAGATTGTCCAGGAGGACAATATTGTCATCCAGACGGAAGGACTTCCCAATCCCGTGAAAGGGATTGGAGCATGGATCAAATCGTGGTGCATCAGGCTATGGGACATAGCATTTTCTGTCCAATGTATGGACAAGAAGATTGGATTCACGAAGACCGAGGAGTTTCTAACACAGCCCGAGTGTGAGAGATCAATGAAGAGGGCATTGCTTTGCTACTTCTGGAGAGAGCTTGTTGCCAAAAGAGCCATGCTCCTGAACAACTTCCGATTCGTTTGAATATGTAGACGGATCCCACTGATGTCCAATGCATCTTCACGGAGGCGTAGTTGCGACGCTTCTCTCATCACCACTTGAAGTAGTGCCCTTGGTTCTTGGAGTTGAAGGATTCTGATCCTACCCCAGGCAAGGAGATGCAGCTAAGGTCTCGTTGTGACTCCTTACCCGTCTCAGATGGTGATGACGGGATGCTTCCTCCATCGGTCCCCTCAATGGCTGCGCAATTGGATGTAGAGTTGTCTCCAAAGGAGAAAGAGGCAGCACCTGCAAAGGCGGCGAAGGTGGCGGCTAAGGCGGCGGAGAAGGAAGCCCTCAGGGTAGAGAAAGAGACCGCCAAGACACTGAAGAAGGAAATCAAGGAGAGGAACAAAGAGTTGGCAGCGTTGGTGTTGAGGGAGGGGCCCGAGAAGCTCATGGCTCAATTTAGGGTGGGTGCATCGCTTGCCATTCCTGTTGCGGTCGCACCATTACAAGGAATTTTGCCCTCAGCCAGTAGCTGGCCCTCAGCACTCATTACAAAGCCTTTGCAGATAGTGTACATGATCCTAGTGATCGAACAAGTTGATTCTTCTGTTGAAGTGTGGGTGATGTGTGAAAGTGCCTTCTCCCTGATGCCTCTCTTTGACGATATCTCCGAAGATGCTGACTACCCCCCGGTTTGGACCGAGTTGCGACTGTTTGCGAAGGGGCATGCTCGCTCTAGGCTCCGAACCTTGCGTGGAGATCCTTGTGATCTTGGTTTGGTGGACATGGTGATCATAGATGTGCTGGAGGGGTTGCCGGTCCCAAGGATTCATTGTGGCACTAAAGTGCCCAGTTGGAACAAGCATCCAACTCAACTGAATGAGAGAGGCAAGAAGGAATCTCCTTTCATTTACCGTTGTTTTGAGATGGCCAGGGAGCTGCTTCGTGACGGAGCGCTGCTCATTGTGTTTTATCCGGACTTAAAGTTCATTTTCAATGAACTGTTTCGTTGGGCGATTGGGCAGAGTTCGTCCAGGAGACAAAGTGATTAGCCATTAATGGCTTGCCACTCTCGCGCGATGGGCAGCCCACACGCACTTACAAGTGCTTCATGGTGAAGTGTTTTGTAAGAAAGTCCAAGTCAACATCCCCTTTTTCTTTCTATGACAGGGTGAAGCTGATTCGCGAAGGGATTCAGCTGTCCTCGGATGGTCACTTGACCAATCTTATTACACAATACCCGCGGACAATGAGAAGAACCACCATGGAGCCATGGCGGAAAGCGCCGGAGAAGTCTTCGAACCTCATGGAGGCTTTGATTGACCTGTGCACCTAGGAGGACGACGTAGTTTTTGATTTGACAACATCTATCTGTAAGTATTCTTACTAAGGCGAATTGTATTATCCTTCATTGTATTACAACTCTAGTACTAATTATTTTGTTTATCTTGTAAAGGAGCATCAATCAAGGCTTGCAAGGCTCTAAAGCGCCACATCTTGGCATTGGAGTCTAATCCGGATTTGGTTGAGGGGGTCTTCCGACCCTTCATTCCGAGATCGGTGGAGGTGGAGTCAACAATGGCACCAGCGCTACAGGAGGAGTCTCGTAAGCGCTCGTTGAAGCTCGATGACGATGAGCGAGAGGTGAGGACGGCTTGCAAGAGAACTTGTAAGTAAGTTCTCTACTTCTTTGGTGAATTTGTAATTTATTTCTGACTTTAACAACACAATTGCTTTGGTTTTTTGCAGTTGGTCGAGGTCATTGATGGCTTCACCATCAACAACGCGGGCGGGGATGTTGTTAAGGTTGTCAAAGCTGGTTAATAGCCGGCCGTGGACATATGATTTGGCTCCTTGGGATGGTGGTGTTGCAAATGCGATGGCAACACAATCATCCCCTCCAAGTGTTCCTCGGGCACCCTGTCATAGGTCCATCGCAAGGCAGTTTGTAGACGATGAGGATGATGGTAGTGGGTCAAACAATAGTGCCCCTTGTTTGGACGAGGATGACTTTGTTGACTTTCCGGCGGAGGACTTGTAATTCTTCTATTTGGATTGTTTTAAAAAATTTCTATGGGGCCTACTTTTGTTTGATATCATCTTTGTAATTGTTGGAGTCTTTTTGTGCATATGTCGATGTCCCATCTTATATTAATTAAAACACATCATTGGAATGATTTAACACATTACCGAACAACTCTATTCCATTATTCGATCCATCCATAAACCAAGGTATTGTTGTGTACTACATGTAGACAAAACTGAGTACTGTATGAAATTCAAAAGAAAATTGTAGTAATTTAGAGAATTCACCACGTCTTTTATAGTACGCTGTCCAACATGAACGTGTTTATGTGCTTCGTACCATAGACAATTGTCGGTATTAAACACTTTTTATTGAAGTATGTCAAATTCTCAATTAAAGGTGGTTCCTACACCACGGGTATCACCTAGGTATGATATGGATATCACCTAGGTATTATATGGATATCGCCATGATATTATATGGGTATCATCTATGTATTGTAAGGGTATGGCCTTCCATTAATCCTTTTAATTTTGAAATTATTGGGAGAGTTCCATTCTCAATGAAATAAATACAAATACGACCAATGAGTAATTCAAACCTGTTTCGTTACCCTAACCTAAATACCAAACTCATAAGTGCCCCTTTCATTTTGAAGAAAAATTGTTGCTCTAAGACCATCAAGTTGTCAACAATTCAGACTTTAATATGTCCAAATATTGTAGAATTTTACATGATTTTTTACATATGTCAAGATAGACTAAATATAACCTACGGCCATAGGCGTTGCTTTCAAATTTTGTAAAAAAATTGTGGAAAAAAAAACAATAAAATTCAGTGCTCACCGCTCGCCGCTCGCCGCTCACAGCTCACAAGATAGCAATCCTGTATGCAATTGTAATTCATATACATTCTTTTTTAATTCATCAAACGTTAAGACATGAAAACTTTTTAAGTTGAGCATGTAAAAATGATCACTATCTTTTTAAATATTTAAGGGAAAAAAACTCATTTGAGAAATGAGGTCGAGTCAAAAATTTAATACATTAGAATTTAGCTTACTAGGGTTCCACAAAAATCTAGCAACACAATATACCACCGATTCATCCATTGCAATTTGATGACAATAACTTAAACTTTATACACTTTATTCATATCTACATTTAAACGTACATTCAATCCAATAAGCAGCATTTGCAATTGCATTGAATAAAATGAATTCAAGCATGCCATAATATTCATTTGTGATTGTAAAAATCAAATATCACACAAATCTTTTTCCAAAAGCATTGAATATTGTTATTGGTAGAGACCTTTCAAATTTCTATATTTTTGCAAAAGATAAGGATGTAGCAAGTGAAGCCGCACCCTTTGATAACATTTTTCAAGCATTTAAGGAGGAGGTGGCTATGGATTATGGAGAATCTACAAGTGTAATAGATGATATTCTATATAATCTACTAGCCTTGTCGATCCAATCATCATCCATAGCCACCTTGTCCTTAAAGGATTAATTGGTATCCAATTTATTTAAACAACTCTTTCTTTCTCACTATTCAATTCAAATCTCCCATTGCATTTGTGTGTTTCATTTATTTTCATTCATTTAATAGTATTGAAATAGAAGAGTTATAACAAATGAACAAAATATTAAATAATGAGATGATACACCAATGTCTTATGCCCTTTCTTGGAAGAAGTCCAACATAGAGGACCTAAACAAAATGGAATCTAGGTTTGTGAATAGTGTTTAGTGAATTTAGCATCTTTTGTTGCGACAATTGAATCTCAATGTTTTCTTTTCTTCTCTAGCTTGGCCTACCTTGCTTCGGAGTCCTCTGAAGAAGAAGTGGACGGTAAGAAGAGGAGAGCTCAGTAGTCTTGAGCAAGGCCAATCGAACAAGTCAAAAAATGACAAGTAAGGAAGAGGCACCCAATTCTGATCGGCCATCCAATTCCGATTAATAGAGTATGTATGGAATGGTGCATGAAAATGGTAACTGCTTATTACTGCTAACTTCCACAGACTAGTTGGATGGCCTTTTTTGCACCTAATTTTTACAAGGGCAACCCTCTAAGTTTTGTTGGGTAAAGTGAAATTCTATACTATGCAAGTGTCATGGCATCCTTCACCACAACAATTTACATGATGTAAAGTGACAAGTTTTTAACAAAACATGGAATAAATGATCATTTGTGAACAAATTAAACTTTGAATTCTTATTGGCGGCCAAGCAATGTTTATCCTCATTTGCATTTTTTAAATTGTCTAAACACACTCAAAGTTTGTCCAAATTGAACATATCACGTGTTTTTTGACATCTTCAATTTTTGCACATGACAGAAAACACCTCATATGCCTAATTCGGATGGTATTTGAGTGAGTTAGGCTCTTCAAAAGATTGTTGAAAAGAACTTTGTCAGCTCTCGGTAGATTGCCGACCATTGTTTCTGGATTTTTCTTCTTCCACATTTTGTAAAATATCTATTAAAATACATGTCTTAAAACATTTAGGTACATCAAAGGTGTTTAGAATATTCAAAACAAACGTGTAATATAGAGGGGTCTAAAACCACACATAATACATTTTAATTAGTTGTGCTCTCAATCACATATAAAATCTAAATGTAGAGGCACCATGGCCTTGGTGTAGTGGTTTGAGTCATGGCACACCGGTGAGGTGGTTGTGAGTTCAAGTCCTATTGCCGGCATGGTGCCTACCACCATAGTCCACCCAATTATGGTGGGGGTCGCTAGGCCTCGTTGTATGGGGACCCACAAAGCCCTTGGGGCAGATGACATGTCGGTTGTCTCTAAGGCAATTAGTGTAGGGAAGCACTTAGTGTAGAAAAGTGTTTACCCTCGAGAGGGGGAAGTAGTTCTATTACACTAGCCTATGTCCCATGGCCATATGCTTAGTGAAGAGAATGAACAAACACTATATTCACGCTGGTCTCCTTCGGAGATTGGAGTTCTTCTTTCTTAATGTAGATAGTGAACATAAATATTATTATGCTTTTGTGAGGTCAAAATAAATAATTAAACAAAAGTGCCAAAATTCCAAAAAAGTTTCAGTCTATTTAACCCCTAAAGGACCGTGATAATTTCATAGTAAGAAGAGTGCAATGAGTAAGGAAGGAAACAAAACCTTATTTGTATAGTTTTGACCGTAGGATCTCAATTAAAGCTTACTATTTAACATAATCACAAAATTTCATAAACTTTGACCGCAGGGATTGAAAGATTAGAGCGTTTGAAGTAAAAAAAATGGTTCATTTTCTTCCCTGCTTTAGGTGGACCAGCAGACTTTGACTTCACTTGGTATCAAATGTTTGCACTACACAAGGTCTAAATCTCTTACCATTGTGTTTAGCATGATGTTAGCTCCCTAGACACCAATTTTTAGAGGTAGAAGAGGGGTGTAGCGTATTCAAAACAAGTGTGCAAGGAGTGGAGGTTCAAAAATTGTGAATTCACAAATTTTTTTGGTGAACTTAATATGTTTTAGAATAATGATCCAAACAATTAATAAGAAGGTTCTCACCACACATTGTTGTTGAGAAAATAAATAGTAAAAATATGAATATCTCTAGGTTTTATGTAAGAAAGATGAAGCTTTTTCCTTGCTTGTCCAAATGTGAAAAAGTGTTTGACTTGAGTAAAAATGTTTTTTACACCAAAGACAAGAATCCCTATTTTGTCAATTTTAAAGAAGGTGATATTCTCTATATGTATGAAAAATCTCAATGTCAATAGAAACTTCTAGCAAAATTAAGGTACTGCCCTCACTCCTCATTTCTAACTTTTGACCGGTATCAACTTTCAAACCATGAATCTAAAAATAACAATAAAAATACTTCCACAAAGATCTTATTAGGGAAATCTCATATAAAAGTTTCAAGAAAAAAGATATTTTTGAAAATCAAGAACCTACGGAAAATCAAAATCATCCCTCCAATGGACACTTGGTCCATTAGGGATTAACCCTTACACATGAGATGATGCCACTAGTAGCCACGATATTCTGCATGTATGGTGTGATATTTGAACATGATGAGGTTGAGATATTAAAATGACCTCCAAATGAAAGATGTTAGTTGAAGAATCTTTAATTTAGATGTGTAAGTCTTGCAAAACTTTATTAAATTTTTTGTATTCTATAGAGTAAGATGTGTGCCTATGTATATGGATACCGGCTGGCATTTAAGGGTTAAAGGTTAACTTGTGAAGGACCAAAGTTCATTCAAGGGGACAGTGACCTTAACCCCTAAATTTCCAAGAGTCCCATCAGGGGACTCTAAGAGGTTCCGGCACGTTCATATGGTGTAATTTTATAACATTTTTCTTTGATATTTCTAATGAAGATGGACATTACTAAAAGCTTTGTGTGAGTCCAATTTTTTCCTTTTTTATTCATTTAATGAAAAAGTTATAGGGTTTTGAAGTTCAAATGGAGAGAGCGGGCTCGTCGAGCAACTCCAATAACTTTTGCTAGGACACTCTATTGAATGTGAGATTTTCAATTCCAGCCAATAATATTATTTCCTTTTTTATTGTAAAAAAAAATCTCTTGTCTTTAGTGGAAAAAGGCATATAAATCCAAGTCAAACATTTTCACACATTATCGCACATTGTCGGCAAGGTACCAAAAACTTTGAGATCATCATAGTTTCACATATAACTTCTTCTTTTTCACATTAAACTTTGAGATCATCATATTTTTTACTTTTCTTTGGCAGCATTATGTGGTGTAAACCTTCTTATTGACCATTCGGATTGTCATTCTAAAACATACTAAGTTCACAAAATAAATATAACGCAATTTGACAATTTCTGTACCTCCACTCCTTGCACAATTTTTTTGAATATGCTACACCCTTTTTCTACCTCTTAAAATTGGAGTTCAAGGAACTTATATCATGATTAACATGATGGAAATGAATTTAGACCTTGTGTAGTACAAAAAATTGTCCCCAAGTGAAGTCAAAGTCTGCTGATCCTCGAAGCACATGGAAGAAAATGGACCCTTTCCTCTACTTCAAACACTATAATATTAAATCCGTGCCGTCAAATTTCATGAAATTTTTTAAGTAAGTTACTTAACTAGTTTTAATTGAGATCCTACGGTTAAAACTAGAAGTAAAAGATTTTTGTTTCGTCCCTACTCATTGCACTAAAACAAGCAATTTTGAAATGTTTTTGGTGTGAAATTGTCAAAGTAATTTAGGGGTTAATTCACAATTTGCGGAAATGCAACTCGCTGGACCAACTATTCCCGGGTATCTTATCTTTAAAAATGCCTTCATTTCTAGCAAAATATTCATACAATGCGCTGCAAGTAACCAAAAAAAATAACCAGCTGAATCTCTTCATTTGAAATACTAAAGAAGCCTCGATGGCCATACTCGTTAAATTGAGACATTTTGCGAAGTTTGAGACTTCCATCCCTATTACTGTCGAGTTCAAAGTCACTCCTATTACTGTCGAGTTCAAAGTCACTCATTTGAGACTATGAAATGTATCAATTTAATGAATATGGCGTTCTCGTGGAAAGAAACCCTAAACCCTGTATACACAGTTAAACTAAGAATCACAACCTGCATGGAACTTGCACAAGTGTAATCAGTGCTACGAAATGTAAAATGCATGTCAATAAGTCTACGAGCATTGATTCATGCACGAACAAGAGACTCAGTCTCATTGTGCGAAAGGCTTGAACGGGGCCTACCACACCAATATGACTTCCATCTCTGCGCCAGCTCGTGAACTCAACGTCCGCACTTGCTGTCGCCAATTGTCGGCTAAACTCATCCTCCATACAAAGACCACAAACACAAAAGAGTTCGCACTGACCACATCAAGACAAAACGGTGGTTGCTCTTGAACGGGCCAGTCGGAGAAAGCGCTGCCCAAAGGACCTCGCAAAACGCTTGATGGTTCTGAATACAGGGCCCGACTTGGTGCATGTTGGGTGGGAAAACGCTACAAATATACAAAAGATCCATTGACAAAAGACCATGCAGTGCATCGATAAACGTACTCAATAGTTCATATAATGGCGCCGGATAATCATTGATTCCTAAGAATAGAAGTTCCGCACAGTTCTGAAAGTAAAATATGCTTCAAAATTTGTATGTTCACCGTGTTTTTGGATCATTCAATTATATAACATCAATTAAAATTTGAATGATCCATTGACAAAAAATTTGGATAATAATTTCCGAGAACGTTTCTTGTGCTTTTGAATAGTTTCCATACTGCGATGTTGTGTCTTTTTTAATACTCCAGACGACGCCACACAACGCCCGTGGGCCGTGCGGGTTTTTCACGAGCATGGTTTGGACTTGTTGTGAATCAGACCTCGTCAGACTTGAGGGAAAACGCCACATACTGACGAAAGGTCAAACGGTACTGCAGTGCATCATATATTTCCTACTTAAACCATTTGATCAGATGTCTTCACAACGTCGTGTGCAGTCTGCAGATCCATGGTACGTACTTGCAGGCACTGTGTGTTGTGGTAATTGTATATTCATGTTGAATCAGTGCAGGTGACAATGGGGAGTACGGTAGTACTGTGAAGATGGAAAGAGTAATTTTGAGTTGTGAAGATGGTTATATATACTAGATCATCGGTTGACATAATTATCAATTATTTGCACAAAATTCTGACTCAAAAGGTGTGCAGAGTTTGCAGATTCATAGAATACTCTTGTGGTGATTGTTAAAATCGAGGAGAGATGGTGACAATGGGGACTCGGATGAGATCGATGTTGGTGACGTTCCTCGTCCTCATGGCGATGGCGTCCTCCGCGCGCGGCGAGGTCGACAACGTGGCCTTTCAATGGACGAACCAGCTCAACACCATGTTCTGCAACGAGTTCACGACGATCCCTGTGGCCGTCACAGTGGGCATCATGGCGCAGCTGCACCTCGCGCAATGGCAGGCCCTCCTCGCGCTCCGCTCCACCGGCGCCTGCACGCCCGAGGCCGCCGTCGTCGCCTACGCCAGCTTCAAGATCATGAGCCACTACTTCGCCACGAATCAGCCCTTCGACAGGTACATCGCGCCTCTCCTGGAAGCCCAGCTCCAACAACTGAACATCACCGTGGCCGAGGAGCGCCTGGCGCAGCGCCTAGGTGAGGCCGTCGCGGACCGCATGATCCAGAAACGCTCGCCCGCGGGCCAGTTCACGCTGCGCGAGGTGAAGCGCGCACTGGACGCCGCACCCCAGCCGCCGCCTGTCGGCATCTTCCGCTACTTCAACGACTCGCCTGCGGCGCGCGCGACCGCGAATTTCATCTTCTCCGTCTTCACCACGCTGCAACCTTTCATCCTCCCCCACCCACAAACATTCGTCGCCAAGCTCGGGCTCAAACCTCCAAAAATTCCCTCACGTGAGTGGGACTCGGACTGGGCGTCGCTCAAAGACGTGGGGCGCATCGACTGGCCCGGGCGCACCGCGGAGATGAACTTGACGGCGAACCTCATCGCGTGCGCGCGCGTGGGGAATAACAAGTGCTCGTACGAGATGCGCGCCACGGCCGCGGCGCAGAGCGCGCTTCCAGCGTCCACCTCGTTATACGATTCCGTACTCTTGCTGTCGAAAATCTCAGTGGCGATCTTCGAAGCGGGCATCGCGACGCTGCACATCAAGTACGCGCGCTGGTTTTGGCGTCCCATCCATGCGTTCCGCACCGGGGAGGGCTCCCACGCCGCGATCCCCGACTGGACGCCCTTCCACGCCACGCCGGGAGACCCCGAGTACCCGAGCGGATCCGTGGCGTTTGCCGCGGCCGGCGCGTACCCGCTGCAGAAATTCTTCGGGCGCAACGCCACTGTCCCGTTCTCGCTCGAGGGCGGTGGGACATTCAACTGCGCAGGATTTGTGGGGGACGCGATCCCGACGCGGAATTACTCGTCGTTGGAGGCGTATGTGGAGGAGTCGCAGCGGTCGCGGATGTACTCGGGAGCGCATTTTCAGGCGGCGGTGGAGGATGGGAAGGTGCTTGGGGAGGCTGTGGGGAAGTATGTTGAGGAGCATTGGGCGGAGACTACGCCGTCGGGGGTGTTGCCTGATAATACGTTCCTGGATCTGGTGTTCACTGTGCCGGAGAAACTCGGGGATTTCACTCCGGTCCGTTACGAAATCCCGCGATCTGGCTCTGCTAATTGAGTGATTACTAGACGTGCTGCATTGCTAATAAGTCCTTGTGAGACGATTCATCTGATGTGCGCCCCTATCAGTTTACAGCTATTGTTCAGGTTGTTGAACGATTGAAATCAACTACTGAAATCCGCTACTTCTGTGTGAGTCGTGTTGTTGCGAATTTCATTGTTTAATAGCATGGAGAATTGATCCGAACGCTGAGCAGTCTGGTTCAGAGCAAAGCATTCAAGTCATGCGGTGGACCATGGACGAATACATGATTCTTTGGATCCATGAGAGATCATACAGATGAAAGTAGTAATTGATCGGTTCAGTTTATTACAATGAACTGATCACTAGAAAGTCCCACACAAAGGAAAGAGTCCGATCCAATTAGTCGATCTCGATGCAAATGAGCCCTGCATTCGACGCACTCGCATTGGACGCACTCGCAGTGACGTGGATAATTAGCTGGATGAGATGATTTCAAACAGATTGATTAACTCTTGAAGGTCGGAGCTATGACCGTGGAATCAATCCCGATTTTCATTCTAAAATGTGCTCTAATTCTTCATCAAATACAAGCGGAAATATTGTTATTTCACTTTTCAGAGATGACACCACATGTTTTGTTCGTGTCACAAAAATAACTAGATTTTTTTGTGAAAATTCAAATTATTGTGATTTTCTGAAGAAAAATTGAAGAATATTCATTTATATACAAATTTTGCGTAAAAATATGACAATTTCACTTAAGGTGTACATTATTGTGCTGAAACTTGTGGTGTAGATGAAACTTCCGTATTTAGCTAAAATTAAAAAATTGGTCATCCATGGTAATAGGCGCGAAGTTCAAATTGCAATAACTTACTCATATTATGGATACCATTACACTAATTTTAGTATTTAGCATTTGAAACATTACTTACGAACTCCGACACTATTTATCAACACTGATAATGTTACAACACTAAATGCAAAGAATTGTAATTTTGGAGTTCTACTACCTTTACATTTAGTGTAATAAATGAAGAATAATATGTAGAAAATTGAGAAATAACATAGTACTACAAAGTGTACAAATAGTTGTTGCAGACTCATTTGTCCAATTCCTTGTCAGCAATGAGCGTTAACACTACTTTCCTAGAAAAACATAATTAGAGTTGTGTGGTGAAGAGAGGTTATGACATTCAATGTAGTGTAACGCTAAATACCAAAATCATTGTTGGTAGGAGAGTGTTTCCTTCACAAGACCTAGCAAGTTATCCTTTACAGACATGAAATGAAAATAGAGACATCATGCTTTTGGTTGTGAATTAATAGCAGATATTGTGCGCATCCATCTGGTATAGACACCCTTGTACGAATCATTTTTATTTTTTTTACACAGTGCTTCGGACACAATGGATATCATCTAGGTATTTTTTAAGTATTGCCTAGATATTTCAAGGGTAGGACCTTGGCTTTACATGGGTATCAACTTAGACAAATATTTAATATTTTCCAAAAAATTTGGACAAATTAATTGTGTACAAGCACAACCAACGCGTAGGATACAAGCGATACTTTGCGAAAGGAATTAGCAAGCTGAACTCCCCGCAATAGCTTAAAGACCAAACAACAACAGCTTAAAGACCAAACAGATGAGACAAATATTCTAGCCGCTTAGAAAACACTCGTCCTTGAAACCAGAAAATAAGCTTATTTGGATTCATTAGAAGGTACAAAGAAAAGATAGCTCCACACAAAGTGCAGTCGTTACATATTAGCCCTAGAATAGCAAAACTACACACCACATTCTATCAATATGGAAAGAAGTAATGAGATTTCTCATCCAAAAGAGTTTTTTTAAGATCGAGAATAGAGTTTTCCTGAAAGTGCTTCTGAAAGGGGCAAGTCAGGAGGAATATGGTGCCAGACAATATGAGATGTACAAACGGAAAGAGAGCATGAGGAAATTTCATGTCTTTTTCTGCACCAATGAAATGGTTGGCAATTAATGTTCTTGGGTACTTACTCCATGCAAGCTAAAGTTCCCCCATGGTACCTTGAGTTCTCAAAGGGTTGACCAATAGTTCCCCCAAACCTTTCCCAAGCCAAGACACCATGTGCATGTGGTCTCAGTTACTAACATAAGACCCTAAGATTTGGGGTACCTATCCAGTGTATTTTGGTGACTTTTAGGAAAACTCTAATAGACTTCCAAAAATCTCATACTCCTTTTCTCTGCACCAATGAGATGCACAACAATCAATGCTATTGAGCCCTACCCCATGCAAGCTAAGGCTCCCCTGTAGTACCCCAAGTTTCCAAAAAGTTGACCAAGAGTCCCCACACCTTTCCCAAGCCAAAATAAGTCCCAGTTACTAAAATAAGACCCTCAGATTCGGGGTGAAAACTCTAACCTCAGCACACCTTGTAACTAGGGAGAACAAGTCTGGACGTGGAAAACTAAAATATGCATTTTACAAGGTGAATGAAAGCTACTGGTTACTTCTTTTTCATCTTCTGAGACCCAGCCTTCTTTGCAGGCACCTTTTTCACAGCAGGCTCTGGAGTTGAGGCAGGAATTGTAGTGGTTAAATGCTGTTGGATGGCTGCAAACGGGTTCGCTTTGAATTGTGGGTGTGCCAAAACCGCTGCGAGCTGCTTCGTCTCATTCGTTCTGCAAATCCATGGAAAAAAGAAGACGTGAGCTTCATGAAAGAAAAAGTTGAAAACCACACCAAACCAATTACATCATTCCTAGATGAAGAAAGAACACACTAGAATAAATCATGCAGAGTATTTCAAGTAACAGCCATTTTCTAATGGGAGGGACTTGCACAATCTTTTGCTTTGCTTTGCTTCGGAGGATTTTAGTTGCCGGAGCAGTAGTAGTTGAGGAAGTGATTGTGGGCAGAAACTCTGAGAGTGAAGAGAGATCGTTCAAGGCCCTTCCAGTTTGTGATTTACGTCTTTTCTGCACTCGACAAGGTCAGAATGTCTCAAGTAGAACACACCAGGATTCACACCACAAACATATGTTCTTGCTATTGAACAAAGCCGGACTAGTAAACCAATTGGCCGAATTCATCAAACAGAGCGTGTTACAGTGGGTGATCCAGCTACATTACCTTTGAGATAGTTTTCTTAGCAGATAAAACCCGCTGTGTCTCCTGCAACTCTGCCAAGTCCACCATCACAAAAACAGATCAGAAACATAGAGATGACAAAGCATCAAGAGAATAATGATACACTAGTGACTGCTAATAGAGTGTGTAACACAAATTCCCAAGCACGCTCTATTGTTTGCAAATTAGTGAGGGCTGAAATCTTACAGCCTCGTACTTTTCATTCGAGAGAATAATATGGGATCGCCTTCACTTATTATCCTCCCTCCCCTCTATTAGCAATAAGTGGTGTGGTTAAGGATAATTACTATCCAAAAAGCGTATCTGCTTTGCCATCTTCCTCTTCACACTCGCCCGCTCAGTTTTCGGATCCCGTCCATCTTCGCTGCCCCATTCACTGCAACAGCAAACCAGAATATTCACCCACTTACCCTAAACCCTCAAAACAACAGCAAATTGTTCAAGATATACTGAAACCCACCCAATTGAACCAATTAAGCTCCTAAACCCTGAACCATCCTTAAACATCAGCTAACAATCGAATGGATTAAGCTCTTGAACCTTTAACCCTAAAACCTAAGGAATTCAGCTTCCAAGACTCATATCCCAAGACCTAGTTGCATTACTCTAAACCAATTGCCTTCAAGACAGAATTCATCACGCTAAGCCATGAGCACATGATGACTTCACATGCCATACCTCGCCGCATCAGTGACCATCGCATCTTCATCTCGCTGCAATCCACGACACCACCAATTAATTCCAAAAACCTCACAGACAAAGACAACCAAAAGCTCATGCAATCTACATTACCTTCTCAGACGATTCCTTCTTGGAACTCCTCTCCCGAACCTTCTGCCGCGCTGTTTTCTTCTTCACCTAGAACCACCAAACGCACATTCAACAGATCCTCAAAACCCTAAAATCTGGATGAACCCCCAAACTCAACCACATCTTATCCTATTCATTATTGGGCACCAGTTTCTACTTCTTTACTTGAATATTCTCTACAAACAAAACCCCAAAAGCCTAACCCTAAGCCCTAAACTCCAAAACCCGACCACATCAATCCAGTTTCTTCTCCTCTATTTGAACATTTCTCTCTGCGTGAGACATTGTAAACGTGAATTGAGACTCTCTGCAAGTTCTGTACCATGATTGCTAGGGTTTGTAGGACTCGACTCGGCACCGATGAGGGAGGTGAAGTGCGTTGGTATGAGGCTTGTTCGAGCACGGTGTGCTGAATCCGTGGAGCTTGTGAGATGCGGATTTGTGCTGCAATCCTGTGTGTATTGAGGGTGTGTGTCTGTGGAGCTCGGCCCCGTTAAACCCTAAACCCTTGGCCATCAGAACCTTTTCAAGCGAATTTGGATGGATGATATTTTGGAGTGATGACATGTTTGGATGGATGACGGCATCCTCGATCTCTACGAATTAATTCCCTTTGCCTAATGTAGAATAAAATTAATATTTTCTTGTGAAAATGAATGTAAAATAATAAAATGCAGCCATTCTTACTTGGAGAATGAGGTATTGGTCCTTTGCTCCATTGTATGGCAAAGATTTTAGTTATATGCAATTGTAATTCATATACATTCTTTTTTAATTCATCAAACGTTAAGACATGAAAACTTTTTAAGTTGAGCATGTAAAAATGATCACTATCTTTTTAAATATTTAAGGGAAAAAAACTCATTTGAGAAATGAGGTCGAGTCAAAAATTTAATACATTAGAATTTAGCTTACTAGGGTTCCACAAAAATCTAGCAACACAATATACCACCGATTCATCCATTGCAATTTGATGACAATAACTTAAACTTTATACACTTTATTCATATCTACATTTAAACATACATTCAATCTAGTAAGTAGCATTTGCAATTGCATTGAATAAAATGAATTCAAGCATGCCATAATATTCATTTGTGATTGTAAAAATCAAATATCACACAAATCTTTTTCCAAAAGCATTGAATATTGTTATTGGTAGAGACCTTTCAAATTTCTATATTTTTGCAAAAGATAAGGATGTAGCAAGTGAAGCCACACCCTTTGATAACATTTTTCAAGCATTTAAGGAGGAGGTGGCTATGGATTATGGAGAATCTACAAGTGTAATAAATGATATTCTATATAATCTACTAGCCTTGTCGATCCAATCATCATCCATAGCCACCTTGTCCTTAAAGGATTAATTGGTATCCAATTTATTTAAACAACTCTCTCTTTCTCACTATTCAATTCAAATCTCCCATTGCTAGTAGATTGCTAAATGCATTTGTGTGTTTCATTTATTTTCATTCATTTAATAGTATTGAAATAGAAGAGTTATAACAAATGAACAAAATATTAAATAATGAGATGATACACCAATGTCTTATGCCCTTTCTTGGAAGAAGTCCAACATAGAGGACCTAAACAAAATGGAATCTAGGTTTGTGAATAGTGTTTAGTGAATTTAGCATCTTTTGTTGCGACAATTGAATCTCAATGTTTTCTTTTCTTCTCTAGCTTGGCCTACCTTGCTTCGGAGTCCTCTGAAGAAGAAGTGGACGGTAAGAAGAGGAGAGCTCAGTAGTCTTGAGCAAGGCCAGTCGAACAAGTCAAAAAATGACAAGAAAGGAAGAGGCACCCAATTCTGATCGGCCATCCAATTCCGATCAATAGAGTATGTATGGAATGGTGCATGAAAATGGAAAATGCATGAAATGGTGCATGAAGCCACCCAAAACCAATAACTCAAAATTTGAAAATTCCAGTCATGATTGGCATTGGGTCATGAAGTGTGCAATTTTGGGTTGCTCCACCTCAATTAAGCTCTCATTGGTGGCCTTGCCTTGAAAGTCAAACATGGCCAATTGGCATTGGGTACCTCCATGAGTTGGTTATCCATGGCATGTCTTCTCTCTTTTTATTCACTCTCATTTGTTGGCATTGGGCAAAAGAGGGCATCAAATCTCACGTACTCTATTGTTTTATTATGGGCTCCGGTGGTTTTTGGGCTTCTAAATTCTATATCAATTGCAAATCTTTGTGATTAAATTTGAAAAAATATTTGTTGAGTTTCATTCATAAGTCCACATCTTTTAACATAAATGTTTTTGATATACAATGTCATTTGAGTCCCCAACTAGCTTAAGTGATCGGAATTGGGTGCCTCTACCTTATCGTTCATTACTGTTGGGCGACGCTACGGAGATGGAGGAAGAAGAAAGAAGATGTGGACACGGAGGTCATGTTCTATACGGGTTTATCTGAGCTGAGTGAGAAACTGATGCAGAAAAAGGAGGTCTAGAAGCGTGGCAATGTTGTGATATGGGCCGTCTACTAGTTAAACTTAATTGATTACTTGTGTTTAGTATTAGTTTAAGTGTGGTTGATAGGTGGTTGATAGTGGTTAATGCTTAGTTGATGTTGTGGTTGAGAACCGGTTTGAATGGTCATTAATTGGATGAGAGGAGATAAGTGAATGAGAAGAGATATTTAGATAGAGATTTAGTTGGATTGTTGTGGTGTGAAGGTGGAGGCTTGCTATTGGACCAACCATGTGGGGGCTCCTCATTAGTTCAAAGAATCTACAATTTCGTGCAGTAATTTTAAACTTGGTTCTCACTTGAATTTACATCTATGATAATTAGATTTGGAAGGTAGCTTCTCTGTGATGTTGGTAATGTTGTAATAAAATTTGATGTGCATATGATTATGGACTAGTATTTAATCTAGTTTAAGTGGCCGGAGGTTTGAAGGAGTGTTGAGATAGAAAGTTTGATTGAAAATTGACCCACATAAGTCGCATTAACTACTATAAGAGGAGCTCTGTCCTTACCGGATGCACAACAATCTTTTCATGAAAGGGATAAGAACCAATGTTATAGAGTTTCTTCACAAATTTGAGAGATTGTCTATTCAAATGAAATTCTATTGTCGGACATTTTTTGCTGGTGAGCCAAGAGAGTAGTAACTTAATAATGAATATTCTCCTATAGTAGTCTAGAACTTTCATTGTATTGTCCAAGGGATATGCTTTTGGATCGATTTTCTTGCAAGGTGCAAAGAAATATAGTTATCTCAAGGAAATCATAAATTGTTGAGATCTAGATTGCAAGGACTCTAATGAACCTTGGTGCTCTACTTCAGAACATATCACTATAAGAAAACTGCATTTTTGGGGTCGTCAAGGCTGCACGTGGCGTGTTTTTTGAGATGTTGGGCGTTTGTCCAACAACGGCCGTTGTTAGTCAAATTCAGATTGACATTGCATCAAAGGTGTTCTTGTCGAAGATGAAACACTTAGATGTCATCGTGGGTAGACACATTTTTTAGGATGTCAAAAACATCATTGTCATGTCTGAGTGCAACGTCATAGAAAATGTGGGAGGTCCATGTCAACCACTACGTTCATTTTCACTGATGGATTACTGCAAATCGCTGCTCGGAAGCAAAAAATTGAGAAAATGGGCAGCTCTCTCACATAGATAGGCAAAACTTGTGTGTGTGGAAACATTGGTTTTGCTTACGTGTAATAAATGATTTTGATGGACTTACAAGGACACATGAAACAAAAAAATGTTGATGGCTCAACTTAAATGCACATGTTACATATATTTTGTATACATAATATTTTTAAGTTGATTAAATATGGGAGTATTTGCTCATTAATTTAAATTAGATCACATAGCATGCTTGTTAATATAGCAATCCGAGTAATTCATTCCTTAAATTCATTTTTTTAGAAAGAATGAATTCTAGAAAAAGGTAAATGTTTTGTGGTCTTGGGTTGTTAAAAAATTGCAAAAATGGAAAAAAAATTGGGGAAGGTGTGAGTGGTCTTGGAGTGTTTCAAACTCTTAAAAGTGATTAACAAAAATTGGGAATGGACAAACTAGTGTGAGGTTGTTCTAAAAATTGCAAGTATGACATAGAAAATGGGAAGGTGAAGGTGGTCTTTGGGTTTAGGAAAATTGAAAAGAGTGAATTAAAAAAAATAGGTAAGGTTCACAGTTGTTGGGTTGTTTTAGAGATTTGAAGAATTAGACAAAAAATTGACCGAAATGGATGAAAGAATAGTTCAGAAGATTGAAAAAAAACTTTGGAAATGTTTAAAGAGATTTCGGGATCTTCTAAGAATTCCAAATTTTTAGAAGATCAAAACTTAATCATGTTTACTTTGACATTGTCATGGATGTTTGGAGTAATAGTATTCCGTACAATTTGAGGCAACCACAATAGAAATTTCCACGTGTCTCACGTCTATTTTGAGAAGGTATATAGTAGTGCTGTAGGAGAAGCTCTTAGTGTGCGATTAGGATTTGTTGCACCCATTCTCTGAGTCCTCCAAGCAATTTATTAGTGAGCTTAAATTGTTCATCAAAATTTCAGTGCTACCTAGTATATCCAAACATTCTAGGGTATGTGATACCAAAATTTTAAATTAGGAGTACGCCCTAAATGTCGAGGAGGCAGAGGCGGCGGAGGCTCTCACCAATCTCGTGTCTGTTTTCACTCCTCTGAAAAGCGCAATGAAGCCCACGGCATGTCATGGACACAAGAATACTAAACAAGAATTCTCGAAACTCGAAAAGGTTTTGAGTGGAAAGAATTCTAATATGAACTCGGATTAACAAGATGAGTACACAAACAACATGAAGAGAGGTGAGCGAGTTCTCCAAGAGATGCATTGTTGAGACTGAAGGACTCTACAGCTTTGACCCCTATATATATATTTTCTAATCTAAAATAAAAGGATTTCTAAAGTAAAAGCAACTCTAAAGTAAAAGCAAAGTAAAAGGATTTCTAAATTTAAATCCTATTCTACAGTAAAAGAAACTAGAAGGTTCCAGAGGTCATGTCCCTAACACGACACAAATTTTCGAGGCGCCGGTCGCTCGTTAGAGGGGAAAAGCTCGTATGTGAGCGGTGAGCGGTGAGCGGAGAGCGGTGAGCTGAAAAAGAGAGGAGAAAATCTTACATTTCATGTGCACATAATAACGGATATTTAACTAAATGTGGACAAAACGATTAATTGTGGACCAAATTAGATACTTGTGACGACCCTAAACACCTACTAGATTGTCCTAAAATATACAATTTGTATGGGTGAAGGATACTCAGAATCTACTGAGGATTGTTAAAATGTCGCGTGACTTCTCTTCTCGGGGGGCGGCCGACCATGAATGTGCGTTGACGACCTAGACTCTTCGTCTTCCATAATAACAGGAATAGTGCTTTGTATCGCAGAGATATAGTAGAAGGAATTTAAATGCAAGTGTCGGCGGGCAGCCGAGACGTAGTGATTGAGGATAAGGTGAAACAAACCATGATGGAGGATGACGTCATGCACATAGTCCGCGATCATGAGCGTAAAAATATCTTGAATAAAGGGCTCAAATCCTACGACTAGTGAGATGAGGAGGGTGGTTTGTAAGCACAAGGAGGCTGGAAAATATTAGAAATGAGCTTCATACAAAACAATGAAGCCAACGGTTTAGGACACTTTGACAAACAAAAACGATTGCATATCTGAGAAATAGTTGAAACGATTGCATATGTTGTGTCAGGTGTATAGCCACAATCGGCGGGGAGCCGACAAGAACGCTCTCTTCTATCCAAAAAAGACCTCGCCATCTAATAACCAAGAATAGTACCTACAGTGCGATCTGACAACAATTGAGTCCTATGATAAGCATTAAGCAGCAATCCATCGGCTGGCACCCAATGAAATAAGAATCAGTCGTCATCTCCACAATTGACTGAGATGCCACCAGCCTCCAGAGTTGCAATCGTAGCGCTCACTGCCTCAGGCGGAATACGGTGAGAAGTAGGAGGGCCTTTCTTAGTGTGCGACGGATAACAGTGCGAGTAAAGAACAATTTTGCAGTTTTGTATCTCTGAAAGACAAGATTCCCTTTGCCATCTCTTGGTCCAGCATTCCCTCGCGACAATCTTCTTTGATTCCTTCTTCCCTGACATGGGCATCCACCATTCGACTTTGAAATTCCCGTAGCAATCATCTGGTGTTAGATTGACGCATTCAAGAACTCGGCCCATCCACACGGGAAGGTAATGACCGTTGCTAGGACGGCAGAGAACGAAATCATTGAGTAAAACATCTCGAAATGGATTGAACGACAACTTTGGACGGCTCAATTCAGGGCCATAGAAAGGATATGCGTCGGGGTCATCCTCAGGGGTAATGTCCGGAATTCCAATGACGTCATCCAACGACGTAGAGCCGCGAGCATGATCGCGAATCCAGTTTGAAGATGGCCGAAACCCTTCCTGGAGAGACTCCCGGTTTGGTGGCAAGGGACCAGAAATAAGTTGATGGATACGCTCCCAGTACAAAATATAGGGGGCCATATCCGCTGCATAACGCTTGTCCCGGGACATGCCAATCTTCTAGAACTCAATATATTTGGCAATTCCGTTCTTGATGAAGGATTGCTCCTCGCTGACTCTAGTGGCCCGAGCAACCTCCTTCTATTGGTTTCTTTTGTTCTGGTTAACTCGGACGTCTCCCCAGAGAGGCTTAAATGGGACTGGCTTTGGATCTCCAACAGGTAGGCGTGGATTTCCGTGCTCATCCGCGGTCCACATCTTGACAGGCTTACATGTAGGAGTCCAGGAAGAATCAGTGGCACAAATTGAATGAGCACACGAACTCTTAGCAAAAATGTTTAGGTCCATCGGCCGGCCGCCGACGGAGATGGAAGACGACGAAGGTGGAGAAAGCTGAAGAGAGATGGGAATAGGAGTATTTCGACCATGACTGGCTTACCTCGAGGAAGCCAGAATGAATCAGTCACACACTTCTTGTATCTTATGACCGGCCATCCAATGTCATCTCCTTCCTCCACGTAAAACTTGAACATGTGCATCTCTCCCAGTCCCACAATCCTGTTATTCCCGTCATGATGATATCCAGAAATATAACTCTTAAAATCCGCAACCTCTTGGACAAGTTCCGGAATGAACGCGGCAGTCTTCTGCGAGTCCATGAAGGCTTTCATGAGGTCAGCCAAACAGTAAGTATTCTTCCGTTTGATGAGTTTCGATAGGTAACTAAAATGTGCGTCAATATCCTCATGAGTGTGGCCAACAATCAAGAATCCCACAATGACCTCCTTGAAGATTTTTCTAGCTGTAAGAAGCGAACAAAACGCCATGAGGAACCGATTCTTGTTATCCTTGGCAGAGATATCAAGTTGGAGAAACAACTTCAGAGGAAGCGGAACTTGCGGTCTACTGGAAGGAGTATTCAAAAACGGATCTCCTTTAGATTCTGGAATCGATGACATACATCTGGACTTTCCATAAAGTAGAGCATCAAAGAAAGGATTCAGGGGTGGACAGGTGAATAGCTCCTTGGACTCTCGCTCAAGGCGCCTCTCTAATGCTCTTAGAACACTGCAGAGAGAAGAAATGGTGAAATTCGAGTCCCCCAGCGATAACGACGTCGAGTAATAAGCGTAGGCATCGTCGCCGTGTCCATGTGTGAGCATGTCGGTACCTGAATTCGGAATCTGACCGAGCTCGGCGGTGGCCTTGGTAATCCTCTGCATTCTAGAAATGGCCGTCTTGGAGGTATCCATCTTGTCATGAATTATGCAAAGGAACTTAGACGGGTACTGAATAGACTGAGCCGATCAGCCGGAATAAACATTTCTGCATGGCCTTTGGTAGTTTAGGTGCTTGTTTCGGTCATCCGTGAGTCCTTGCCACTCGTATGACCCGCGAGGATATTTTGCAATAAACTCGACCAGGAAGTCACACTCCGTGCACCTGGAGAAGTTTCTGCCCACAGACTTTACTTCTACATTTCTGAAGAACCTCTTCTTCATGTTACTCACCACAGATTGCGAAATCGGCTTAGCATTGCATTTGACGTTTACCTGGAGAAGACATTTCTAAGGATATCAGTAATACAGAAAGACGATGGTGTCATGGGTATGCCCAGAAGGCAATGAATGAGTTCCGTCGGCGGGCCGCCGATGTTGCTCATTGAAGCGACAGAGAAGATAGACCATGCTAAATACAAAGATAGGGAAAAGTAATGACAATACTTACAAAGTTGGCCATGTCACGTAAGTGATTCCAATTCATGGCCGCCGAAAGGACCTTCAACGCGGCGACCCTCTTGTTTCCAATGACACGAAACTCATTTGGCATCTGGTCCGCACTGTCGTTGATAATGTTGGATATGGTTCCACGAGCCTGAACGGTGTGAGGCCTGGGCTGCAAAGTGCCTGCGTTACTGTGGCTGCCATTTACGCGACCGATCTTTGAATCATATTTGTAGTTGTAGTATGCGGACTTCGACACGTCGTGAATGTTATACCAAGCAACTTCACAAACATCGACACCCATAAGTGTGACGTATAATTTTCGGAATCCAGGAATTTGGAGAAGCTGGTCAGCAACAACATGGGCCATTTCGCGTTGTTGTTTGAAGCTTGACGAGTAGTACTTCCTTCGAATCTTGCGGCTGTCTTCCCAACGAAATAACTGGCAACATCGTTTCTTACAACACCTTCTCGCACTAATGAGGCGGCACTCATTTGGGCTCTGAAGGCGCCAAAACTTGGAGACCGACACATTGTCCTTTGGCAAAAGCTTCCGACAAACGCCCCTGTAAGAATCCTTAGGCACACCCTCAAGCCCGTCATCCTCGCATGCAGCTTCACTATGCGTTGAGTAGAATGTAAGGCACTCAGAAAGATGTGGACCACCTTCAAGGCGCGTGTTAGTTAATCGCCAACACATTGTTGTCATCTGAAGATCCTCGTCCTCTAAGACAAAGAGGACCCCAACTTCAGTGTCTCATAAAATCTTGGAATCGCATGCCTCATGTGGCAAGCACACTTGGATCATGGCACGCCCGATAGAAGCGAAGTTGTCATCTAAGAGGTGGCAGTACTTGTTCCGCCATTGTGGTTGGTCTAGGAACGAATTCGGAACAAATACACCGTCGAGGGTAGCGGATGGATTTTCAAAAGAGTGATAATTATGTTGTCGGCGGCCCGCCAATGAGATATCATCGTCACTTCCAGTGGCCATTTCAGTCTCCGATTCGGATCCCTCCAAATAACTACGGGTACCATGATTATTATTGTCCTTATATATCCTATCGGAACGGTTGTCGTCGGCCGATGCTTCAATGTCAGTATCGATCGATGAAGAGTCAATCCCCAGGGCATCATTGGAGCGGACATAAAGTGAAAAGGAACGAACCCGATAGCCACTCCATAGGACTAGGTAGCCCACAGAATCGCCAAGAGCGCCGATGGAGGGAATATCGCAATGTGTGGGATGACCGACGTATTTGAGATTGACAGATTGAACTCTGACAAGCAAAAAGAAACTGTGAGGAATGAGAAATCCCTTCCATGTACCCTTCGGTGAGCATTCGCCGATGATTCCAACTCCTACACAACGTCTCTGATCGCTGCTGACATCAAGTAGGACCACCTCCATTGTGGGACTCCGTTCCCACATGGTGCCGGAAGTTAACCTTAAATTCCGGCCAAAACAAAAAAATTAGTTAATTAGTTATGATAGTTCACGCTAGGATACAACCTATAGTCTTAAGGTAAGAATAAAGTTGGTTAGGCTTGACTGCAAACCCTAATTAAGACAAAAGTTGCTATAAGTAGAGCCGGAGCAGTTACAGGAATTCCGGGTCAGTCAGTTATTCGAAACCGTCAGCCGGAACTGTCTCCATCAACTGTCATCATGATGCCGTACTAACGGCCAGACTACTTAAGGTTGGGGTTTGGTGGAAGACTCTTTCTTCTCACTTCATCTTCGCGTGTCGAGATTTTCTCTCCTCTCACTCTCTTTCTTTCTCTCTCTCATCCTCGCTCACTCTTACGGTTTTCCGAACCGCCTGCCATTCGGGTTTGGAACTTAGACGGTTAGAACGGACGTCAGTCCGTTAGGGAGAGTTTGTGTGAGGTTTGTGCGTGCAGGGACGACCTTGAGAGACTGTGAGGTGATAGGTAGGTTTCATAAAGTCTGTGCGGATGGCAAAGAAGAAGAGGACGGATAGGGATGGGTGAGGCCGGAGAGACGATGAGCCGGCAGTTGCACTCCCTCTCTTAACCCGCGTTCTTCCGGAAATCCCAGAAGACCCGGACGAACTCAGCATGCTGAAGGATAGCCTGAAGTATATGGGTTGTGAGGGTTTGCTCGAAGTCCCTTGGGGCATCCGAGAGGAGGTCTACGTCCGGGAGTCGGTAGGGACGCCAGACAACAAATACAAGGGGCTGATGAGAGCCCATCCGGAAGTCTGGGGAGTCCCGGAATGGTCTCAAGCGTACGACTTCCGGGCCGGCCGCACCAAGGTGGTGGAACGGCGGGACGAGTTTCTGGCGGAGGAGTTCGGAGGACCAGCGGACCCGAAGGATGGCTACAACCTCCAAGACCTTCGGCACCTGGATGCCCAACTCGTGCTAGGGTTTTTAAACCCTATCTTCCATCCGGAAAAGCCGAGACGGGTAGTGGCGAAGTGGGCCTGCACTTTCCTCGGAGCACTCCGGGGGAAGATCGTCGTTGACTGGAGAACGTTGATGACCGAGCTGGTCAACCGTCTTGTGGCCAATCTCCAGAAGGTGAAGAAATCCGCAACACCTTTGGCCTCATATGTGGTGCACCTCTATGCTCACCACCAGCAGCTAGCTCAGGCGGAAATCCGGAAGTACGACGAAGTCCTTACCTTCCAGAGGTATGGAGGGGACGAGTCGGAGGAGGAAGAGTCCGGAAGGAAGGAGCCTATGCCGGAAGCAGCAACCACATGCATTCCGGAAGGCTGGAAGGCTCCAAAGAAACCTCGGGGGAAGGAGCTCGAGGCGGAGAGTCCGGGCATGCGCAGCTCCTCCGCATCATCCGGAGAAGACGAGTCCGGACCCTCAGGAGGGACCAGCCGGAAGAAGAGGAAGGTTGACTGGGACGACTGCAGGGGTCAACTCGAACTGATGGATGAGCTCACACTCAATATTGGCTGGAGGGTTGGGCTCCTTAAGGAGACCAACTTCATCATCACCACCAACGTGGAGCAAATCTTCCGGAGTTTGGATGTCGACCGGTTGGAGGACGCCATCAACAGGGTGGAGGAACTCCGGAGCCGGGAGGTGGGCACGAAGGCGCTGCACACCCAAATCTCCTCCATGTACAAGGCCAGTACGGAGATGGAGAGGAAGATGAAGCAGTACCTGGCGGTGACGGCCCGGAAACTGGCTGAGGGGAAGGCTTGTGCATCCCCAGCGGCCCTGGAATTCCCGGTGGATGTCATCAACCGGAGCCGACTCTTCACCGGACTGGTGGAGAAGAAGGAGAAGGTCACTAGGGCCAACATCATCCGGTTTCTCATAGATCAAGCGGAGAAGATGGGACGGACCTGGGAGCAGATGAAGTTGCTGGTCGACAACATCACCGAGGAGCTTCCGGAAGACCCGGCAGCACCTGGACCGGAAGGCACCACGACCCCAACACGAACTACGGTCCCTCCGGAACCACCGACCAAGACCACTCCAGCTCTGGGCATCTCAGCGAACCCGGAGTCTCTCGACACTCCGTCACCTGGACACCAACGAAGGATATCGTACTTCCCAATCCGAGTACGAGTGAGATCCTGAAGAAGCTTCCGGATCTTCTGTCGCCGCCCAATATGTACTTGCGAGACTCTCCGGCAGAAGGCGAGTTTCCGATACCACCCAAGTCTGTGTCCCGGAGGTTGGCGTCCGGACCAAGGAGCCTGTCCGGAAGCTACAGAGATTTGGTTCTAGAGACCAGGTCAGCTTCCGCGATGGAACTGCCAGCACCGCCGGTTCCGGAAGGTTCACCGGAACAACCCCCCTCCACCGCCGGACACCAGGACTCCGGTGGTTGGTGTGGCTCCAGCGACCGGACCGTCGACCCGGAAGACCAACCTGTCGCCTGCAACGTCAATGAAGGTGAAGGGCAAGCAGCGCGCTCCGGTGGAGATCTCCTCCTCCCGTAGGAGTAGGAGAAATCAGGGCCCAGGTGCCCCGACCTAAGTTAGTTAGGTTTTTGTATTTCTCTTAGGGTTTTAGATTCCGGATCAAGAGCGATTAACGATGGGGCCCCAACTGCACCCGGCTGCTGACGGAATCGACTGCCAGTTTGGTAGTTAGAGTAGAAGTTCCGGAGACGGAACTATTCCGTGATTTTTGGATCTGAGATCCGATCTGGAACTTTTCCGGATTTCTCGGATCTTTTAGATAAGATCTGGCGGACTTCCCGGAGGAAAGCTAAGTTTAGAAGGAACTTAGTTAGTACTTAGTAGTGAGGTTTTGTTAAAAACCTTTTGTTCTTGTTCTTCTGAGGTTCAAATAAACTTCGCTCCTTTCTACTCAGATTTGCTCTCTGGTACTTTTGGTGTGGTGTTTATGACTTGTAAGGCCTGATCCATTTTTAGGCGTATTGTTGTGTGAATGGTTTGTCTGGAATAGTGTAACTTGATTGTTTTGCCGGAGGGGGAAATTATCTAGGTCTGTGTCAGGAGATCGCCTGGGAGGGCTGGAGAGAGCTATTGCAGAGGTGTTTGGTAGTCTCTAGGGTCTGGAAGTAGCCAGGAGGGGAGGAGATGAACTGCAGAGGTGTTCTTGGTAATCTCTAGTTCACAGAAGAATCCGTGTTAAACTAGATTTCGGTCAGCAATCGGAGTTCTTCCCTAAGATAGGAAAAAGCCTGATACAAAGATCTAGATGAAATAACCATAGCGAACGGTGAGCCTCTGTTCCGGAGAATTGCAATTATACTCTCCGGAATATCGTTGTAGTCCGGACTTAGTTTTGTGTGACCGTGTCCGGAAGGCCTTCCAGACGTCGTGAGAATCTAAGTCTAGCAGCAACAATCAAATCATCAGTTAGCAGAGTAGGGAAAGTCGTGTTCGGTCACTATAAGTTCCAGACAGTGGGTGCCTAGCCACTTTAAGTCATAGGGCAGTGGAAAATCCAGCCACTTACACAAAACATGATTAGTGGACTCCGGCCACTCGCTTAAAAACTCCAGGAGACTCTCTGAGGAGGAACAAAGACAAATCAAACTACCCTCTAGACTTCCGGAAACTACTTTCCGGAAACCATTGTAATTAATCCGAACTCCAGAAGGGTCCGGATCTACCTTACGTAAGTAAAGATTATAGCTAACTTATAAACGACTTGCTGTAACGAGTTTAGTAGTCTGAAGTATGTGGAAAAGAACATTAGGTCTCTGTGGGAACAAAATCGGAGCGGTTACTTTGGGAAGCACTTAGTGACGATTGGGTGCATTCCGGAGGGATGCTGTCTCTACGAACTGCAACATCCATGCCGGTGCGAAGGTCCAGAAACTCTTGGATGGGCTTCAGGTTGTGAACTAAGAGTATAGGTTTCTCCGCAGGCTCCTCTGAAAGTTCATCGATGTTAGCGTAAGGCCTAAGATCAGCAGCCTTCCAGTTGATCGACTAACCCTCGCAGTCCCGCAACATGGAAACGCCATCCACAGGAAATAGAATGGGCATCTCTTGTGCATCGGACACTTCAATAACCTTCACACGCATAATGATTAATCCATGGGTCCCTGAGAACGACCCTCTCGACAATTGCCCTACTAGCAAAGTAGAGGCCGAAATGAGTGAGAGCAACAACAACACCTCTATAGGGCTTCCATCGTCGAGACTTTCCGTTTCTCTTGAACGACAACATGGGTTCAGGATCCATGCTAACGTCAGTGATATGAAATCACTGAAGACAATGGATGAAGGAATGGCAATAACAATGATTTTGTCGGCCGTCCGCCGACGAGGGTGGCTCTGAAGTCTCGAAGTCAATGAACCTAATCAACAACTACACAAATCCCAAAATTAGCTTCAGAGTCGCTAGGAAATCTGTCTTCTAAACCATGCCGTCGGCTGCCCGCCGACGGCTGAATGTTACACATAGAGTCTACCATGTGAAGGATGTGACAGGCATCCGCCGAGTGGATATTATCATTTGCCGACGGACTTTGGAAGAGGAAAAAAACATTTGGTGGGAACTAAGTTAGTAGTATTTGACTTCAAATGAGCCATCTAAAAGAATTAACTACCCGATATGTGACAGTGAATAACCAAACATATTCAGGTGAAGGAGTGAGATAAAAAAGGACCCATGCTGGACCAATGATAACGGACTTGTGCATGATCAGATATATAGACTCTAAATTAGCCTCTAAAAGAATCAGTACCAGTTGCGAGCGTGAGAAGTCAAAGCATTGAATAGGGGGCAAGTGAGTCCAGAAATGATGCGTGAGTTCCAGAGGTTTAGTTCATATCCCCACCATCATGCGTACTCGTTTTCTCGCAAACTTCAAATTTGAAATTAGCCGCCAAAATCGATCAACGACTCGCGCTCAAGGGTTGACGCGAGCGCGCCAAATTCTGCAGATTCAAAATGGAACGAGGTGACAAGATGAAATCAAATCATTCGAAGTGACATTGTAGGTGTAGGACCCTATACCCTAGGCCAAATGATGGCCGAGGCGACATTAATGATGTCACAACAATTCGAGGTATCATGGCCCCAAAACCCTAGTTTCTATGTTTTTATCCGAGACGACACTTCGAGATGGCATGTCACTTGGGAATTGATACCTAGATCAGGCTTAGCACCTGAGCATGAAGTCTCGGCCGTCCGAAAATCTTCCTAGCAAGATCGAACGGCTACGACGGTCCACCGGATCCGAGTACAAAACCCTGTCGTCTTTCTATTTCTGGTCATTTCTAATCCTGCTCTTCTTGATTTCGCGTTCTCACTTAGTTAAGCGTGCTTATGGCTTTAAGCTTAGTGTTTGGATTCATCCGCCGATCGCCAGCAGCCGACAGACGTCGGAGGCTAGCAGAGGCGCTTCAGTGCAACTCATCAACCGAGGAGTAATTCCCACCTGTCGACGAAATGGCAACAACCCAGAGGTATGTACATCATCGTCGGCGGCCAGCTGACGGATTTCAAGTGCCGTATCAGAAATGCCCTTTTAGTCTACGGTGTTTCATCGACGGCCCGCCGATCGTTGTTGTGTTTAGTGTAGTTAAACTTACTGTGAAAATTGAATTTTTGTTCAGAAGTGATCACAAGTGGATGTAGTCAGGTTTCAAAATGAATACGTCATAGGGTCTTCAAAATGGTATTTTGTGATACAGAATTGATCGTGTCCGTCGGCGGCCCGCCGACGATTGCTCAGTTCAGTCTAGTACAAGCCTATTTTGTATTAGGTCTATCGCACAGAGGTGATAAGCAGAGTGTGTAGTGAGGTTCCCTAGGTCATAGTGTCTCCAAACATCCGTCTATGTGTTGGACACTTGTCACTGTGGTCGTCGGCGGCCCGCCAATGAAGTCTTTGGCAGGTGGTCTGATCTTCCATTATGTTGTGCAGGACTGTAGTTCCAAATAAGCTAAAGTGGCTTGTCGGTAGTGTTGTGGACCTCAAAGTGGATGTGGGCTGGCCGGATGACAGCAAGCCACAAGTATCATGTGAAGTTCACCCGTAGTTATCATCGTGGGACATCACATGGAGAAAGAAAGTGATTGCCGAGTTGGATATCAACGGGAATCACAATGCAAAAATATTTGTGGGTGGGAGCCTGGTGTCCGTGCTTGACATGAAGGAGGACCTGGAGGACGAAGAGAAAGTGCGACTTCTAATTCAGGTGAAGGTCAAAATGGCTGACGAAAACCCGGACATCATCGCAGCTCAAATTCCATGGATGACCTGCACGCAAGAGCTATGCATCACTGCTCAGGAGAGCGGGATGCAGTTCCTCGGCGTGACTCTTGAAGACAGGACGGATCTGCTTACCTGTTTCGGAGAAGCGAAGGACCTCAGGGACACGGAGAACTCGAGGGCCGCGATCATGACAGCCTCAAAGACGAAGACCGTGAGGAAGCCCAGGAACTCCAGGAAAGGAGCTAGCGACGCTCGGACTGAAGTTGCTGGAACTCCCGACACCGGAGAGTCGAGTATGTAGGTGGTCAAGAAGAGGGCGTCAAAGAAGGAGCCAAAAGTGAAGTCTGTCGCTGATGCGCTTTCATTTGCCAACCACCTCTCAGTCAAGACGAGTGGTCAGGAGTTGGACATCATGTACAAGGCGTTAGAGGATGGTCTTAGCGCCTGTTATCCATTCGGGCAGAACACGCTCCCAACGAAGATTTCCTCCAAAAAAATTCATGTCGCTCCCGACTCGATGAAGTACATACCCATCATCGCGAAGCGCACAAAACAACTCGTCCTGTTCAACAGAGGATTGGGACCATGGCGGGCAAAGCTGCCTCTGTACTGTGTTCCTTTGCGGGGTCCTCCAGGAACAAAAGAGAATGGAAGGGAGCTGCACGGGATCGAGCTTGTGCTGCCAAGGATTCACGCATCCATGGACGTCGAAGTTGTGCTTGATGGAGTACACTACAAGTGGTGGAATTCTCCAACATGCCACTAGTACATCATTGGTGGCCAAAACACGTACCTAGCATGCAAAGCATTTGGCGAGTTGGAGCCCGTGGATTCGGACAGGGCAAATTACTTCCTCAATCACGATATTATCCCATTGTGGTCGAGGGATCCGGAAAATCTCGTGAAGATCTCCAACCTCTTGAACATCAAAATCAAGGACAAAAAAACGGAGGAGACCTTCTCGTCGCAGCTCCGGAAGATGAGGGATAAGTGGATCGAGCATGGTCGGTGTCGTAGTACGCGTTGGCAAGTATTCACATTTTAACACAAAGATACCCTTAAGGTAATCGTTCCCACAGAGAGTCACCGAGAACTACAACGACTAACAACAAACCATGATCTGTACAATGTCAACTATACAATATATACATCAAAAGAAAGGAGAGAAGGGTTTAGACCACAAGGTGTGAGTGTTAATTACACCAACCGCCCCACCCAAGTACTTTACATGGCCCGGATTGTACATGGCCCGGATCCTACATGGCCCGAATCGTACACGACCCGGATCCCACCTGGACTTTACAACTATGTATATTATAGACATCCGGAGTACTTGCGTATCCGGAGTGTGTTTTATCACCATGAACGACGGCTCACGGACTCAAACAAGTTTTAGTAAACGTCAATTCTTCCTCACAGTTTCTCCAATCATTCCTACGCACTAACTTGGGATGGTTGTGGTGTCACTGGGTTCTCCCCGTAAGAGGGGATAAGGCTTGGGCCTTAAGGACTAACACTTATTCTTCGTGGCACTTACGTGGTTTACCTACCCTTCGAGCTGTTAGACCTTCCTTTACTTCAGAATCAGCTAAAGGAATAGTACGTCGTGGGATCGCCTAGCTATTAGCCCCGGGTACCCGATTCCCACTCCTTTTCTTCAGGGAACAAAGTCCTCCTCCTATTACTCCGATGGTCACCTCGCAAAGGGGTTAGTTGGATCTCCTTTCTTCTCTCAAGATAATCCGAGCTGTTAGAGTCGGTCTGGGCTTACTGCCCTTGGGTCAAGCCAATCTACTCCGTCCTCAACACGAAGGGTTGATGGTATGTAATGCTCCTATGGATCAACCTATCCGACCAAAGGTTGATACATCCGGAATCCAGAGTACATCTTCACAATCGATGACATCCTGCCGCCGACCGGTCACACAAGACATATCAAGACTCCTTCCGCACCCGTCACTCCCCCCTCGTCCTCCCCTAGCCACTTATAATCTCACCTGTTATTCCCCTCCACTCGGACTAACTCTACTTGAGGGAACAAGGAAACAATCACAAGGGGTCAGAGTTAGAGTCGCGCCCAACTAACTATCTAACCATTTCACCTGTTATTCCCATCCACCCGGATTAATTCTACTTGATGGAACAAGGAAACAATGACTCGACAGTTAGTATGGACTTGAGGAGTGGACTACTTGAGATGGTACTCACAGTCACATAGAATCCGAGCTCTCTAACCGTCGAAGGTTTTCTGAGAGCGTAGGTTTACAATTGAACTGAAAGCAAGTACACACATCAAGTAGTGAAAAGAGAGGCCACGAGACTCCTCTCTTACACTGCGAAGGACTCACACAAGAGTCCAAACTCAAATGATACCTTCTAACTAAAAACGGTGACAATAACTACTTTTGGCGGCGGTGCTGCCACTACACACGACGTGCACCGTCAGAGGTCACTTATTACACAAAATCCAAGGCAAAACCAAGTCAAAACCAAAGTCAACCGGGGGCCAAATCCCGGACTGAACAGTGACCTACAAACCAAGATCCTGGCCTACTTCTGGGCCAACTCCTCGAGTCTCTTCCGCTCATCCCTCCTCTTGCGCTTCTTGGAACTCCGGCTTGAAGTCTAGGTGGGCGGAGCTGCTCCAAGTGCCACCAATGGCGCAAACACATCGGTGGAAGGCGTGGGTGGGACAGTCGTTGCCCTCAACAAGGTGTCTCTTGAAGGCAAGGAGGAATCCGGGCCATCTGGGGTGAGTGACACCATAGTCATGCCCGGACGTGGCCCGGATCGCGTTGGAGGGGCCGATACCTGACTCGGGGTGCCAATGATGACATCTGGGCCGGATATTTGTCCTGGAGTGTACAAGTAAGAGGAACTCTCACTTGCGGTCTTCCCAATATGAAGCCCGCTCTGCAAAAGGGCCACAATCGGCGTAGTGCGCGGGGGATCACCGAGTGGCAGCTGGCGAGGATGCTCGGGGAGTGGGGGTTCCATCGCAACACCCGGGCGTTCCTTCCAACCACTCTGGAGCTGTGTGGTGACCTCCGAAGGGAATGGTCCTACAGGGACCCTCGAGCTCACGAGTGGAAGGGGCAGATCCGGGCTGTCAAGGTCCACCACTTCCTTCTCCTTCCATGGGCCGTGATCACCGAGGTGACGCTCCTCCGGGTTGGTCTCCAAACCCGAGTCTTCATCCTTGCCGGAACTGTCAGAGTCTTCCACAAACTTGGGTAGAATGTGAGTGAGATTGCTCACCAATAACCTCATGTTGGCATAAGCCGCCTCAACCTTTGCGGTTTGCTCCATCACGAAGGCAATCACCCGCTTGCTGGAAATGTGGTCATCCCTCTCCAATCGAGCATTGAACATCTTGGCTTTGAGTACCACATCTGCGGGAAAACGTAATGCTTCGTCTACGTGCTGTAACGCTGCCGCCGAGGCATTGGCTTGGAGAAGAGCCGCCTTGCAACTTCTCTCTGCCTCCAACGCTCGACTCCTTACCTTTGTCACCTCGAGCGTGAGTCGGTTAACCTTCTGCTCCATGAGGCAAAGATCGCCAGCTCCTCCGACCTTCTCCTTGATCGCAGCGATCAACTCCTCGCGCGGAGGGTTGCCCACCAAGCTGCTCGCTTGTCCCAAAGTCCTATCCGCATCTTCCACATACACGCGAATGGCTTCGAGTAACTCAGAGGCCGGGTAAGACTTGCCTCCGAGCTGCGCCGGTCCGGTGGCTGTAGTGCGGATGGCTGCACGGGTGCCAGTGGAGGGGGCTCCTCCCTGTCTCTGTCTCTGGCGCTTGGAAGGTGGTAAAACCTCCTCTCCTGACTGCTGTAAGCCAAATAAACCGCCCCCTAATGGGATGGCTTATCTTGAACACAAGACCCTACATGTGGAATACAACCCTTGTTCAAGCATCCTTCAACCATTCATACAAGCATGATGAACCACGGTGTGTCACTTAAGAAGGTTCGTTAATGATCAGAGCTGTGATGGCTAGATTCAGCCTTAAATTAAACCCGATTTTTTTTTTTAAACAAGCATAAACTTTGCCTCCAAGCTCCGTTTTCAACGTTTTTTGGCTCTATTAGGTTCAACTCCACCTTGTGAACTTGATTAGCACCTTAACCACCAATTCCAGGCCCAAGTGCGACCCTGACAGCAGCGTCCAGCTGACAGGCTCCTCTTTTTATATTAAAGTTTAATTCTTCATTATCTTTGTGATTGTGACTCCGTTTTTGACGTTTGTTTTTTGTAGTCTTATTAGTTTTTCTTGCTTAACACGATGGCAGCCTTCAATTAACCGGTTGACTCAATCCTGGACCCACAGCCCGACGACCAGCAGATAGGTCGCAGACCCTTCCAGAACTCCAGAACTTCCAACGTGAAGAACTTCTTGTGTTTTTACTCAATTTCGGAATTTCTCCAGCCTAACCTTACTGATTCAAGATGATTAACTTGATAAGCTACTAAAAATTTGGGTCAGACTCTTGTATCGACTCGATCACTACAATCAAGGATGGACTGCATTCACCATTCACATGACCAGCAGATCTCAACAATCATGACCTTGTGTCAAACTTCATGCAACCATGCATATTCGCATACAAGTTCACTTCTTCATTCACTAGCTTCCACCGAATGAGGTTGGATATCACGCAGCTGGCGAGTGTGTGCCTTGATTCAAGAAGACCTAGTTCTAACCAACTTTTGGTAGCGCTTCCGCACGGGATTCAATCACCAGAATTTTTAACACCTACTGTACCCAAGGATTCCCACTTGCACTTCCAAGTACCATCACATGCATGAGAATTAAGTGGAAGAATGAGAGCTCCCTAGTGGCTGGCCGGAATGATCTCGCAGCCTACCCACCAATGCTGCAGCCTGGATCTCCTAAACGAGCTGGACTCCGCTTCTCCTCAACCCCGATGTCGCAGGGTCCTTCCTCTCTACGATCCAGGAATTGATTCAGCCTTCACCGGAGCCCCAAAAAAACGCAGATCTACTCCGAAGAGAACTCCATCAAGCTCTCGAGCCTGGAGTTCCTCGTCGCCATCGCCATCGTCGACTCGTTCGTCCTTGCGCGCGCGCCGGCTCCCCTTGCTCGCAGCCGCGCTCCTTCCGCTCGCGCCGATGCCGTACTCTTCCGGCCTCCTGTCCACACCAATCTCTCCGACCTGCGCTCTTGTGGGGTCAATCACACCCTCCGGCAGCTCCTCTCTCATAATCGAGCGCTCATCCTTCGGTGCTCAAGCACCATCCACACCTGCCCTCCAGCTCGCACACCCACACCCTTCTGGCAACGCACACAGTCCAGGGTTTGGGGCTCTTCCCCTGTCTTCTTCGCTCCTAACTTCCCCGAATTACTGCAGTTCGTGCTGACCAGGGCGTCCCGGCGGTGCCTTCCTCCAATCGCCCAATGCTTCAGGCTTCGCGACGCTCTTCTATCGCCACAGCTATGCTGCTGCCGTCCGATTCCATGGCTTCCCGGATCCGCGCCTTCCGGCCTGCGGAACTCTCGACCCTCCAGCACGTACACACACTGCCGGGGACCTTCCCCTGTCTCACATACACATCCTCACGACGCACACACTTCGGACGCACACACTTCGGACGCTCCCTCTCTGCTGATCTCGCTCCCTCTCTGCTGATCTCGCTCCCTCCAAAAAAAAACGCAGAGAGACAACCGTTCCGGCAGCTCCCCTCTCCTGATCGCGGCACTCCCAAAAACCCTCGGCTTTGCCCTTCGCAAGAGGGTGACCCCCGATACCCGCCGATACCCTCGAGGGACTAGCCTTGGCAGCCGCGGACCTTGCAGGGTCACTCAATTTTTTTTTGGAGAAATTCCCTTTAGAATTCAAAAAATCCCCCCTCGCCAGCTCGGGGGGAAGGTGTAGTTTGAAAATAAAAGTTCCAAATAGTAAGTTCAAGCCATGCCACCAAGGCCAGCCCATGATCACCAATAATTGGTGCTAATTTTTCCCCTCTTCATTATCTAAACCCTTCTAATTTCTTCCAAGGCCATGTGCCACTACTTCATGCATGAGTTCCAAAAGATTAACTACAAAAAGTGGCCACATCATGGTTGCACACCGAGCTTTAAATTTGTTTACTTCCATTTTTTGTTTGTTTTTATTTATTTGCTTATTTGTTCACTTACCTCCTTGCTTATTTCTTTTGTTTTCTTCCCAAGTCTTCCTCTCATTGTGTTTAAAACACATGGAATTTAAGGTGTCTCTATTTTTTTCGGGTCCCTTTTGTCTTCTACATTTTTAATCTTTTATTTTTAACGAGGTTAGATCCCCAATTAGGAATGATGACCCCCTTCTAAATTGGGAAATGGCACATAAAGGGCCTTTTTGAGCCATTTAACCACAATAGGTGGCTTAGTTTCACCCCTCACCCTAACTACCACTTCCTAATGCTAATTAGTTAATATTAATGCCCAAATGACATCGTAAGCCGGTTTTAGGGCTCACAACTGTGATGAGTTGCTCCCTCCTTCAGACCCTGGTTCGGATTCTCATTCTATCCCTTCGAATTTCTTCATCATCAGTTGCGTTCCATACGCCATGTCCTCCTCTAGAGTGGTCTCCTTGAAATGGTGATACAGGTGGATTAGAAATGGGCAGAGGGGTACACGCTTGACATTGTGGATGCTCCTGGTCAACCGAATCACCACATCCTTCACAATGATGGCCCAATTCACCATCCTTTTGCCAAGGTAGGAACCATACACGGTGTTAGCCAGAGTAACTGTCACTCGGGTCGGTTTCTCGGGGTGTAAGATTGGTACGAGGAATGCGAAGACCCGTCTGGCGCGGGGGTCCGTGCAATCTTGTACCGCATAACCATTCTTGGCGTCCTTGTTATCGAACCTCCCCTTGGCATACTCCTTCTTCGTACTCGTCCATCCCGCCCCTTGTCGCGGAAATCCATACACCTCTTGCCACCTCCCCATGGTCCACCAATCTGGACAAGCCCAAATGCTATCTCCATTGGGTACCGGCAAGGGATCTTGCCGCATTTCCTGCACAATGGATTTCACCCAAAAACTCCAACAGAAATCCATGAGGGTGAGACAACCCATGCGAAGGAGATCTTCTTTAAGCTCGGTGAGCTCCAGAGAATCCTTGGGAATTACTGGGCAAATATCCTTCTTCCCCGAGGGTACCAGATTGGAGGCCATTCGATTTGAGGTGAAGACAAGGTAGGCCTGGCTCCTCTTCTTTACTTGTACGCTGGCCCGGAGCTCCCTTGGTGTCGGCACTCCCTGCTGGCCCGGAGTTCTCCCTCGTCTTGCTGTTGATGAGCTCTCTCTTCTTGCTGATCCGGAGCCTCTCTCCCTCAGCTGGCCCGGAGCCTCTCTTCCTGAGCTGGCCCGGAGCTCCCCGACTTCGTGATGATCTTCCTCGCGCTCTTCGTGTCCGCTATAGCTCCTCGTCCTGTGATGATCTTCCTCGTCCACTGGCTGTGTTGATCCTCCTCGTGCAGCTGGTCTTTATGGCCGGTGGCCCGCGTCTAGGGAACCATCCTGGTCCCTTCTCGTTCTGCTTCTTCTCACCTTCCGGGCTAGATTCGGTCTCCTTCTTTCTTCCGGGCCAGATTCGGTCTCCTTCCTTCTTCCGGGCTAGATTCGGTCTCCTTCTTTCTTCCGGGCCAGATTTGGTCTCCTTCTTTCTTCCGGGCTAGATTTGGTCTCCTTCCTTCTTCCGGGCCAGATTCGGGTTCGTGCGGGTTGGCCCGGATGATGGCATTCCCTGCCTCTTGGTCTTCATGCGGGTTTGGGGCCCGTGGGACTGTTTTTAGGCTAGAGTCTAAGTCATAGCTCTAGGTCCATTCTTGCTACTATTAAGGCTTTCATAAAAGCCCCGTATTCCTCCTATCCTAATCTTACTTAAAGATTAATCCCGGGTGGGAATAACCTTCTAGCCCAACTATCTTGCCTAATTTTAATACCTATATCTACCTAACTAGAAAAAACGAAAAATTTGTGGTACGACAGTCGGCTCGACAGGAGGACCAACTACAAGAAATGGAAGGTAATGTGTCACTTCACTCAGCAATTTTGCTCTCCATTATTGACAATCTCATGAGCATGATGGATTAAATCATTGATTATGTTTTGTCGGCGGGCAGCCGACAACATTGTGATTGAGCTCATGTATATGTCATCTTCATCATTTTACAGGAGTTCTGCAAGGAATACCTTGCAACACTGTTGGGGAAGGACTCCAACTTCCAAGACGGACATGTTGAAGCTGCCGCTTGTCTTTGCACCAGACAATCTTTACAACAAATGGCAGGAAGTCTTTGACTCATGGGATCGGGGCACCCTAATTAGTGAGGATGGGAAGAAGCCCCAAAACATCCTCAAAATTCCTCAACGGGACCTCACCCTCCACAACCTTCAACACATTCTCGCCCTTCGGGACGAGGAATCCATGAAGCTTGCTCATGAAATCCTCACGAAGAAGGTATACTTGAAGGTAACCGGAGGGTGCGACAAGGATGCAGAAGGAGTGTCGCTCAAATCCTGGTGTCAGGATAAGGAAATGAAATACATCATCAAGAACGAGCTCATGCTCATGTATCAGAAGTATCCTTTGAAGAAGGCTGGCGATAACACCTACTCACCTAGGCCGGTTGAAGAATACGTGCAGCTCGCAGAAGAGAAGGGCATCAGCGACGAAACCATCATGAACATCAGACGCGAGCTGGAGCTTAGTGATCCGGGGAAGGCCTACCTCAAAGGAAGGTACAACAGGATTACTCCAAGTACCACCTCAGCTCTAGCGGAGTTCCATGCGGCGTTACGAAAGTATGCCCTCAACTGCAACGATGTTGTAGATGAGTATAGTGTCCGTCACAAAGTTCGGGTTGCGCAGGAGCTTGAGGACGTCGTGAGCTTGATCGATGAATCCGGACTCTTCAATCTTGAGAAGGTGGCGCGCGAGATGTTCATCGTGTTCGGCTTCGAGAAGGGTGGGGATCCGATCTACTGCAACAAGGACGGGCTCAAGGCTGTTGCAGAGAGGGTGTTGCGGGGTGATGGAGATGACCGGGAACTCTACGCCCCTTCAGTCTTCATCAGAGACGACGAGTCCAATATCGTGATTGAGACTGAATGTCGTTTGAAGAAGCTGGATTGCGCAGTCCACACCATGCGCTATCTTCCAGACTCCAATGGTAGATTCACTCCTTCCGCCATGGACGAGAGACCCATCGTGCATGTTAGCATCCTCTTCAACCAGCCTGGAGCTCCACGGGACCGCCTGCGCTAGTTTCAAAAGGTAACTGGACTGACAAAGCTTCTTTGTCCACTCTACAACAACGCTACCTCGCCCTCGGCTGAGAGTTGGGCTGGAGATGAATGCCATCCAAGCTTAGGGTTGCTCTCATCAATTTTGCAACTCACAGAGGTGAAGGGCGACTCAAGTCTAATCGTCTTCAACACTTGGGGTGGAGGCAACGTGAGTGCATTGGCCTTGGTAAGTCACCTCTCTTTCATCCAATCATTCCGTCTTTCCATCACCTTCTCGTGTTCGTCGGCGGCCCGCTGATGAGACAGTTTTCATTTTGATTATTGACCGACACTAATTGCCCAACAGCGACACAAGGCGACAGTGATCGAGTTTGTTCGCGAGGAGGCGGAGGTTGCTGTCGCGATGGAGCGAGTGTAGGCAATGTCCTTCCTACTGGGCAGAGCTCACCCGCTTGCGCTAACGATTCCAGCTGAGCCCGCTGTGAGACCCAACGAGGTGGTCACATTGACTGAAACCGACCAAGATTCAGACCATAGGACCGAGATGGGCGAGGATGCGATGGACAACAACCTTTTCCCTGACAATGTCGACAACGATCGACTGCTCACAGCAGCCGACTTAGGTGTTCGTCTTGATGAAGCACACCTGATAAGGCCTCAGAAGGGAGGAAAGGCACCAGTTGTGGTGCGACCAGAGGTGGAGCCGCGGCGTGATGACCGTCCCCCTGCACCAAGCACGATGACTGTGGAAAGGCGTTTCCACTACTTTCCGGAACATAACACCGGATCCGGAAGGAAATGAAGAAATTTTAAAAATAAAATTAGGTAGTTAGATAGTTTAAGTAGCCCAAATAGTTTCATAAAGAAAATAAGGTTTAAATGCTGAGCCGAAATCGTTAAGAGAGGTAGTTACAGCATTTTCCCGGAAGTTGCACAAGCAGAGTACGGCGGCAGCCGGATCTGGAAACGCCATTATGACGCGTAACGATTTCCGTACAGCGCGTCAGAGATAAAACACGACTGCCAGCCCTACGCGACATTCTTTTAGGGTTTCCAGCAGTCTTGTTTCTCTTCCGCTTCGTGCATTTCCTTTAGGGTTTTCACGTCCGGCCTTCTTTTGAGGCTGTAGATCAGAGATAGCGCAGGACGAGGGACTTGGTGAGGTCAATGCGTGCAGGGTTCCGGCCACCATTGCGAGGCGCAAGTTCACGGAGAGGTAGGCTCGGATGGTGGGCAAGAAGGGCAAGGCTGCTACAGGCGGAGCCCTGCTGCTGTAGAAGGTGACTCCGGAGATTCCAAAGTCGGACAAGACCTACCGGGTTTTAGAAAGCTTCCTCGAGATTATGGGGTATGCAGGTCTTTTAGGGACGCCCTGGGCTTTCCAGAGCAAAACCATGATGGCGGAGCTCCTGGGAGAGCCACCAAGCCAGAACGCGTAGCGCGTCCGGGCGCATCCGGAGGTCTGCACCACATCGCTCTGGAGAGACACTTATGAGCTCCGGGCAGGGACAATCAAGGTGGCGGAGCGCGACGACACCATCTTGAAGGGCCAGTTTCACGCAAAGGCAAACCCTAAGGACGCGTACGTACTCAGCGACCTCACCGACTCGAATGCGAGGTTAGTGATGGCATTCTTTAACTCTATTTTCCACCCCGAGGAACCTAAACGGATAGTGGCCAAGTTAGCTACCTTAATTGTGGGGTCGATGAGAGGGAAGCGGTCGGTTGATTGGGCGGCCATTATGGATGAACGGATCGACCGGATGGTGAAGAACCTGCCGAAAGCCCAGAAAACCCCATCACCTCTCTCCACCTATCTAGCCCATATGTATGCCAAGCAGAAGATGTTGAGCCCGGATGAGCAGGCGGAGTATGATAGCCTGCTCACCATCCAGTCATACAGAGGAATGGAGACAGATGAGGAGCCGGAAGAGTCGACGGACTCTGAGAGGGAGAAGTCGTCATCCCCCCTCATACTCCGAAGACCATCCCGGAAGCAGAGTCGTTCGCTTCGAAAGACTCTGAAAGCCTCGAGATCCGGCCAACCTCGGTCAACGATACCGGCTCAGAGTCCGTCTGTGGTACCACCAGCCGCACCGGAACCGCCAGCAGAAGACGAACGATTCACGACCGGATCACAGCCGAGACCTACGTGGGCCCCAAATATTAGTGGTGACATTCCGGTGGACGTGCATGAGCTCTGTAGGCCTATCGTCTAGCAAACCAGGATCTAGGAAGGCGAAATCCGGGAAAGGCACGCCATGATCATGGCTGTCTTAAAGGCGGTGGGATTGGAGGATTCCGCTAACCTCATTCCACTACTCAGACGGATGAAGGCAAACCGGTTTTCAGTCACAAGGGTGGAGCAGGAGAACGCCACCGTCACCTAGACCAACACTCAGCTTTGGACACAAGTACGACAGGCGGAAGCAGCACAAGATGTAGCACAACGTGCAATAGTGGTGGCAGAGGCGAAGTTCTGGACGGCCTTCTAGTCATTGACGGAGATTTGTGGAGCGCTAGACTTTCCAGTAGATACGGTCAACCGAGCCCTTCTCTACACTGAGAGCTTGGAGAAGAATGAGAAGCTCAACAGAGGGCAGGTCATTCGGTTCCTAGTGGATCACAACCGAAAGATGGAGAGCACCTGGACCAAGATGTAAGAGCTGGCGAGGGATCTCGCGGCGGCGGCCTCCACAATACCGGAAGCTCCCTATCCGGACGCAGCACCTCTGGCTCCAGAGGTAGCAGGACCATCCACAGGTCCATCCGGAACCGCTGCAGGACCATCCGGATCTCCATCCGGACCAGAAGCCGCATCTCCGCCCCAACCTACAGCCGGCTCTTCACCCAAGCCTACAGTCGGCACACCAAAGACCCCCACCGGAGGATTCAATGACTGTGTGGGAACTCCGGATTTCAACTCTCCGATGAGTTGGAATGAGGTGGCTTTCCCAAGCACGGAAAGTATGCGGAAATGGGAGGAGATGCTGGGGAATCCATTGACAGTACCCCTTTTGCCCTTCCGAATTCTGTCAGAGTCTCCATCTCCAATGCCACCAGTGATGGCCCCTTTACCCGGAAGCTCTGCAGCGATGCCCATGGTGGTCAGCCCCAGTGATAGCTTTCGGGACCTGCACAACCTCGGAGACCAGACAACCGCTCTATCAGCCCGGACCGCAATAACTGAAGATCCGGAAACGTCTTCCGGACCAAGAATGCAGGTACCGACCTCATTACCGGAGCCACCAGCAACCATTCCGGCACAGCCGGAACCCAGCGCAACACCAGCGGAGGTTACTCCTACGCGCCGTAGCAGTAGGAGGAAGAACCAGGTTACTCCGTAGATTAGGACCTTTAGGAATTAAGTGTGATAGTGATTAACGATGGGGCTCAAGGTTGCACCCAATTATCACGCTGTAGACTAAAGAAAACCCTACATTAAGTTTTGAGTTAGATCCGTGAAAACCAGACCTAAGATCCGGAATTTCTGGATTTGAGATTTGAATTCCGGATTCCAAGGGATAAGATCTCTTTCACTTTCAGGATAGGATTTTCCGGATTTTCAGCTTCTAGGATAAGGTTTTAGGATCAGTTGTAGTGGTTACTTAATACCTGAGTCTTAGCCGGCTGAGGGTCTTGTTTTCTCTTTCACGAAGGGTATTTTCTGTTAGTACATTTTTTCTCTTCTTGAACTTATGGTGATGGAGTACTTGTTTTGTGAATAGAGGATAAGATCCATTGTGGTTGATGTCTAGTGAATTAGATCTTGGATGTGAAGTGGTACACGAATTGCATCTAGTACAACCGGTTGGGACTTACTTCGGGAGAGCGCCCAGAAAAGGTGAAGGAGAGGTTAGGTAGAGTCTGACGATCCACAGTGATCGGAAGGAGTCTGGAGGGGGAGGGAGGGTATCGTAGGTGGTGAGCCTGGTAGCTTCTAGGGCACGGACAATCCGTGTGAACCCGGATTCCGGTTGCGGCCAGAATTTCCCCTTACAATAGATGGAAAAGCCTGAGGTGTACGTCTAGAAGGAAATCTAGGTGTGAATCTACCATATGCACCTCACAAAACCACTGAACATCAACCGGAATGTCGTTGTAGTCCGGACGAGCCTCTGAGTGACCGTATCCGGAAGGCCTTCCGGATAATGTGAGAGAGTGAATCCGGAAGCAACAAACCAACTACCGGTTAGCGAAGTAGGAAAAGTGAGGTGTCCAACCACTATAAAGTCCGGGGCAGTGGGTGTCTAGCCACTGCCTTGTACCCCGGTCACTCGGTTAAAAACTCCGGAGGAAAACTCCTTCTGCCACTGTCCGGAATTTGCAAGGATCCGGAGGTTGAAAGAAGGGACATCCGGAATCCGGAAGGATCCGGATGAGTAGATCGAGGAATGACTATCCGGAATGACTATCCGGAGGAATATTCACTCTACGAACTGCAACAATGACCGTCCCCCTGTTCTCACAGCCTGCGGATGAGACCGTATTGCGCTCGCAAGGTGCCTTCGTCCCTCCCCGAGCTATGACCCTAATCAACCCAGTCGTCGGCGACCGGCCGACGCCGCCTGCACCAAACCCAGCTCTATCTGGTGGGCCTGTACCGGGTGAGAATCCTTCGAGTTCTTCACAGCCAAGCGCGTCTACTACTCCGAAATCCGGCGATGTTCAACATCATGTAGCGGTGCCAGAAGTGGTGGGCAAGAAGAAGAAACCGAATGTGAGGATTATTCCTCCAAACCGAACTACTCACGTTGCAGCTCCCGAAATCAGTGGAGGAAAAACTCCCCAGAGTTCCGCCCCCACCGAGCCATCCAAAAAAAGCAACGGAGCCATTCGTTGAAGAGCAAGGCACCGTCGGAAGAAGGTGGCGTTTCCTCGGGAGTGCCGTCACCGAAGAGCACTTCGAAGATCAGCAAGGAGGGGCGGTCAAGGAAGCGGTCGTCTCCGCCTCCGAAAAAGGGAGTGCGGAAGTCAAAGAGGGGGGGTAGCGCTGGTTCCACCCCAAGAGAACTTTCAATGTCCCCTGACTCTGTTGATCATCCCAATACGGGGCTTTCGCCTACTGCTCCTTCTGTGAGGCAGGATACAGGCAATACATCCGGAGGTTAGTCACGAGATAGTGCACCTAAGAGATTTTCTTGCGGTTTAGGACACTACCTTTCTAATACATGTACTTTATCATGTGAACACAAAGCTCCTTTTCCATGGTTGTTCTTCTGAGTTTGTAGTCTGTTATCAGAATGTGTTTTGATGTTCCACTTCTTAGTCGGGTGCCCGCCGACTGTATATCTAATAGCTTCCATATTTCTATCAATCAGTAGTTCATCTGGGTATTTCTACTACTGCCGTTTCAACTCCAGCAATTTACGAAGATGGAGCGGATTGGGAAACGGAGGCACTTGAGCACTTCATTCAGTTGGGTAGACAACCGCTCAATAACTATTTCCTTGTCCTCCAAGTAGACAGTCTGTTACTCGCCCTGGATATTGATAAGGACGGGTCGTTGTATAGCAAGATCCGGCCACGCATGGTTGAGTTTCTTAACTACTGCATTACAAATTTCAATATTGTGATCTGGAGTTCAGAGAATCCAGATAGGCATGCCCATGAAATGAAAACCCTTAGAGATGCATGTCCCAGCATTAGAAGGCTTCGTTATATTTTTTATTACTCATAGTGCGACCTGGCAAGGTTTGGTGTTGGAACTTGGGGGTCAGAAACTCTACCTGAAGAGGCTGTCTACTCTTTTCTTGAGTCCCTCGGCGCTAAAAGGATTTGAAGCGAATAGCGGCAACACCCTGTTGATTGACGTTTCTCCTTTTTCGAACGTCAAGAACAATCCATATAATGCCATCCATCCAGTTCCCTTCACAATGGATTCTATTGAGACCTCTACGAATGAGTCCTTTGTTCTCTTCAAGGTCTCAAAGTTCCTTGAAGCCATAAAAGAGTCGGGCATGCCTGTACCCTTGCATACCGCGGTTTCCGATTGCCTTTCTTTGGTGAAGGAATCGGCTGTGCCTTTTGCAAGTCCAAGAATGGCAGCCCTTCGCCTCGTAGAAAAACAGAAAACCTCCAGTGCCAGGGCCGTCGTCCCTTGGATCCGTCGTCTCCTACCAGGTGACCCTGAATGGGAGCAGTACATATGGTTGTACCCAAGCAATAGGCGTCCACGTCCTAGTACTACTTAGACTAGGACTCTTACAACACGGGTTTTGCAAGCGTCGGCTGCCCGCCGACGGCAAGGTCAATCACTACTTCCTTGTCCTAGGTGTAAATGGTTTGTTGATCGCACAGAATATAGGTAGGGACGGAAAGTGGCATACCAAATTCAGGCCAAAGTTGGCTGAGTTTATCAACTTCTGCGTGGATAACTTCACAGTTGTGCTTTGGAGTAGCAAAAGTCAGCCTAAGCTCGCTGCCCAATTGGTAGCCCTCAGAGGCAACTGCCCGGTTCTTAAATAAGTCAAACACGTATACGATAATTCCTACTGTGATGTAGCTAAGAAACTGGTAGGAACTCGGAACGTATTCCTCATGAGACTGTCTACATTGTTTTTGAACCGAAAGGCAATGTTAGGATCTCGCGTGAATAGTCATAACACCCATTTGCTTGAGGATTGTCCTTATAGGAATGTCAGGAATAGTCCTCTGAATGTAATGCATCCGATGACATTCACCCTAGAGTCAATGGAGTCGGAAAAGAACGCCGTTCTTCCCGGGGTCGTTAAGTACCTTTCCGCTTTGTTAGAGTCAAGCTTGCCTGTACGCGAATATATTTGAAGGTATCCGGGCTCTGGATGCCCTCGACTCTCCTCCGGTGACCCACAATGGGAGGACTTTGTTCTGGCGTACCCGAGCTGTAGGCGTCCCCCTCATATCGTTGCATAGTAATTTGGCGTTGGCGGGCAACCGACGCCAAAATCGCCCAATTTTGCCAGGCTTTGACATTCATGTCTGTAACACTATTTTTCTTCGAAATAAAATTCCTCACAATAATCACAGTCTCCCTTGCACATGGCTCATCACTTATTGTATGCATTTGAATCGACTTTTCCATTCAAGTGGATTGTCTTGTCGAGGAGATTGAGGAGCTTGTTCTGATTTAAAAAAACCCAATTATCATAATACTCAATGACAGCTCACCGGAGAGACCGAGTCGTCACTCGATCGACGGCTCGCAGTCAACGGCTTCCCTCCCCGACATTCGTCCTTCTCTTTACTTCTGTATGGAAGCTGACGATCGAGACTTTGCACCATCACCGCTGGAGGAGGTGGGGCCCGAATGTGTCCACCGTGTTCCTGTCGAATCCGTTGCGGACCACGGTATCAACCGAGAAGGCAACAGCCAAGCCTTCGCCTCTGACGGAGCTTGGCCTAGGGCGGTCGGAGTAGTCGGCGGGCCGCCGACAGCTACATCTACCCCATACCCGGCTGCCAGCGTGAGCTCCGAAGTTGTTCCAAGGAACATTCAGGTGGATCCTTCAACATACTACCTCGTCCTAGAAGTTAGAGGGCTTCTAATGGCTGAACGATATGGTTATCGGGGAAAAGATAAGAAGCCCCATTTTCATCAAAAACCTAGGTCAGGTCTTCTTGAGTTTCTGACGTTCTGCCAGTCCAACTTCGGATTGGCATTCTGGTCCACCGAGAAATATCAACCCATGATCAGACACATGGATTATTTGCGCGAGGTGTACCCTGACCTACATAAGGACGTCCAAGAGATGACCAACGGGTTTTGTGATATATTTGCCTGGACGAATCTCAAAACAATGAAGTGCAACATGCTGCTGAAGCAGCTTGCTCGTCTTTTTCGAAATAGACGCTATCTTATTCGGCCAGATGCGAATGAACGGAACACTTCCGATCGATCATTACACCCTCCGTAATATCCTAAATGATCCTTTTAATGTAGTGCATCCTTCAATATTCACATATTCTCCCCCGGAACAAACATTACGTGGAGGACAGACGTATCTTCAGAGTATGCTGATTCCCTGGCTTCAAGGACTACTGGAGTCTAGATTCAGCGTCCAGGATTACTGCAGGCTGAACTCTGATTCGGGTCAACGTCGTATTTTCCCGGTAACAGCAGTCCACAACAGATACCGGGAAGTCCTCTCTTCTTACCAAGAGGGCTACAACAAGCCAGGTTGTCTAGATGAAGTAATGGCCAAGTTGACAGTCACTCCCCTACCTTAGAGAGCCATATTTTCTCAGAGGGCCACCCCAAAAAGGCACCCACTTAAATTCACTGGACTCTGGTCCATCGTAATACATTGATAAATGTTATAGACAATTTCATGTAATTACTTTTATATAATCATCTCAAATTTTGTTGAACTACTTTTCTCTGTTTTATCTTCCTCGCATATTTCATTTGAGTGGTTTGTTTCTTATCCATCTACTTGTCGTAGTTTCCTACGTCGGCGGCCCGCCGACGTGTTTTACTTCTCACTTCCACCCTCTAGTTTGCATTATGACAATGTTTCTTTAACATTTTCCAGGGAACATCCTTCCATTTTAGATGCCTACACGTAGGGTTGTCTACATAGACATACAGGGGCCCAAAGACAGCGGACGGACGGACAGTAGGACGGACGGACAAGACGGACAACACTTTTTGGCGGACAGTTGCGTGTAAAAAAAAATTACAAACCCTAAATCAAATTTTCAACTTACCCCCTCGTAAAACACGTGTGCACGACACATCAGACGGCTTTCCACATCACATCAAGGGGCGGGCACGTGCCTTCGGACTGCGCGCGCAGTATTTGCGGCCGGGCGCGTACCAATCTGGACCGGGCGCATTCATGTAGGGCCGGGCGCGTTCCAATTAGGGTCGGGCGCGTATGATTTAGGGCCGGGCGCGTACATATAGGGTCGGGCGCGTCCGCGTCAGGGCCAGGCGCGTAGCACTCAGGTCGGGCGCGTACCGTCAAGGTCGGGCGTGTACTGTTAGGGGCCGGGTGCGCAGCGTCACGGGCCTAGCGCGTACCATTGTGGGTCACGCGCGCACCTGCCTATCGGGCGCGCGCGGTTAGGGGTCGGGCGCGCACGGTCGAATACTGCGTTTGCCCCTCAAAAGGGCTGAGGTTTAGAGAATTTGAAAGAATACAATTATACCAGGGTGCTCTAACATTAAAATTATTTATTTCAATGTGGTGCTTTCATGAATGGGCACTCTCAACACCAAGTACATATTTTGAAACCGCGGTCCTATTGTACCATGCTAACACCACACCACTAAAGACACTTTTAACTTGTAGTACCCTCGTGTCCGTCATCTTTTAATCATCCGAGCTTGAGGATTCTTCATTGTGTTTCCGCTTCCGTTTTGATCGGCAAACATTTGAGGGAAGAGAAAGCCCGCGAAGCACCACCGTATTGTCATCAGGTACCTCATCGCAATCCTCATTGTCTGCATCATCACCCGATGATGAGAAGTTCTCCGCTGAATTTTCCAAGACTGGTGCCACGTACTCCTCAATCTCCGAGGCCAAGTTTCGTAGTTGTAGCTCGACTCCAGTAGTTGATGCGGCGTTCACAAGTCGTTTAACTCAGATATTCTTCCTTTTGTCTGTTACTCCATCCATGTTTTTAGAGCAGCTGCCTTTGGCCCCAATGACTCTCTCCGAGGTTCCGCTTCGCCAAGGTCCCGTGAAGAAAGGGAGAGTACCATTGTTCTCGCCCCTCCGTGTCCCTAAATGGCTGCTCAAAGTAGAGGACCCAACCCTCGCGGAGGAAAGTTGTGGGATAAGTATCATGCGCTCCACACCACCATTTGGGCCGAGTGTGCTACAGTGGACGGGTGGCCAAACTATTGTTGAAGAGGTCTTTTTCTTTACACGTAAAAGAGTTCTTCCGATCGATGCGGTACTTTGAGCACGTGGCCGCCGAAACAAATCTTGTAGTGGCATGTCTTCCTCTGAGTCCGGTTCTATTGTTTGAGGCAAAACCGCACTGCTTCTCACAACTTCAATGGACCCTGTGGTGGCCATTGGCTCATGGGATTCATTATTATTTCCACCACTGCTCACTTTGTTTCCATCGTGAAGAAATGTATTGTGCGTTGCAATGCCAATGCCATGACCGTCGATACCAGGGCCATCGCCACTAGAAGGGCCCGAGGCGCTAGAGCCGTTTGAGTTGGGAGATTGATTCTCCGAGATGTTGTCATCTCCATCAAGATTGCCCCCCAATGCCGACCCATCTTCGTCTGCCTTAGCTTCTTGGGCACGGTCTTCACCCAATAATTCTACTATAGTATGGACTGCCGCTGCGTCGACATCATCAAACACAAAAGGATCCATTGGGTCACTGTGGACGTTGTGAAAATGGTCATGTAGTGCATCTCCACCATGCTCGTTGTTTGCAAAGTTGTCTCTAGGTGGGCTATGATCAGACACACGGTTGTTGTCACTGGCAAGGTCTTCCCAATCGCCGCCCATCCAGTTGTAACCCTCATCATCCGACTCCAAGCCCTCGTCCTCTGTGTTTGAAGGAAGTCCCCCATCTGGATCAGACTCCTCCGAATGCACATTCTCCTCATACCATCGAATCGGGTCTGGACGAGCACGTTCTCGGAGCAATCGACTATTCGTGTAGACGTAAACCAAATCTTCCGCTTTCTACACTCCCAAGCGATTTCGGCTCTTACTATGCACGAACGAATACATGCTCCAATTACGCTCACATGACGAGGCCGAGCAGGTTTGTACTAGTATACGCTTCGCTATGATAGGCAATGATTGCCCGCCCATGCGGTTCCACCATTGGTAAGGCAACAGGGTGCTGTTTTCAATTTCCCCAGCTCCCTCCGGTGAATATGGGCCTCGCAATTCTTCATATTCCGTGATTTCCAGCATTACTGCCGAAAAAGACACTCCGAGTGGACCACAGAGCGTCATAACAACCTTGTTTAGGGCCATTTTGGCCTCACCATTGTTTTGAATTTGCAAGTTATTGGCTAGATAAGGATTCAATAAAGCCCCTGCATAATGGAGATCTGTTGTCATCATCTCCCAACGCCGTAGGAATGATCCTTCGAGGCGAGTTGCAATTCCGTCAAGCATGTTGAACGGCGCATTGCGCAGCTTAAACACGTGCTCCTTTAGCTTGTTCATGGTCATCCAAGCAATTCCCATTGCCGGAGTGTCACCATCAAAAGTCCGCAATGCCTTTAGTACTGGTGCCACTACAAATTCAAAGTTAATGCACCGATGCTAGAAAGTCTCCTCTAAAACGGTGACTCGCACTTGCGATGTCTTTGCATGGGCACGGTGCCCGTTTTGCCTATCGAAAAGAGAAGATACGTAGGATATCCATGCTGGGTCTATCACAACCATCTCCAGGGCATTCTTCACTTCCAACACACGATGGATCATTATGTAATTGCATGCAAACCTTGTTGTTGCTGGCCACGATAGAGACAAATTTGGCGAAAATCGATGAAATAGGGCCATGGGCACATGGTGGTTCCGGATATACAATGCAATCTGTTTCGCCTTCAGGACGAGGTCTGCAAACATGCCTTCCTTCCCCCAGTCCTCGAGGAGGAGGTCCAAAATATGTGAACAACACCCTTGAGTATATATATGCGGATACTCATCGTTGACCTTCTTCATTGCCCCCAACATGTTTGAAGCATTATCGGTGCACACTTGGACCACATTCAATGGTCCAACCTTACGGATAAAACTTTTCAATTGGTCCCCTATATATGCCGTAGATTTCTTCATACCCGTGGTGTCTATAGACCCCAAGAAGATATCACCCATTGGACATACGAGCATGATATTTATGAGACGGCGACATGTAACATTGTCTCACCCATCCGAGCATATTGTTGCCCCATACTTGGCAATATCTACGCCGGTCTTCTTGTCCACAAGGTCTTTCACTTTTTTTTTAGAGGCTCAATGTATGTCGTCCTCATGGCATTGTACGATGGCGGTGTATAATCGAAACCCGCCTTTGACGTTGCGAGGGTGGCCTTGATGAAGGCCGGATGTCTAACGTCTAGGTGGAATGCAACGTTTGTTTCATAAAAAAATTGTGCCTATAATTTGTCCAACTCTTTTCGTATTTCTATTTGATAATCCTCTGGAAAGCTCCGTTGTCGTACAGATCTTGGTGTTGATGATGAAGCTTGGCTTAGAGGATTTGTGGACTGCGTGTTCTCCTCATTTCGAGTTTCCAAGAAAGTACCTGGTTGGATGAATTGGCTAGAACAAGGTTTAGTGGAACATGTTGCTAGTGCGCTAGGAAGGCCAACGATCTCCGCCTCGGTCATCCTAGTAGGAATATGTAGAGCCTAAATCCTAAAAACAACTTTTTTCAAAAAAAATTAAGTGTAAAAAGGGTTGTAGATATATGAAGAATTAAATAATTAATGATTAAGTTTACATTAATTACTTAATTAATTGAAAAGTACCTCTTCATATCTAAGATAGAAGGATTAATGGGAAAAGGGTTGAACTTGCACCCTTTGGGAAGGGTGTACCTTTTCATATCTAGATATGAATAGATATGAGGATTTAGTGGAATTAATCTCAATGGTTAATTATAGGCAAAACCGTTTTTCCAAGAGGTGTGCCTCTTGGATTTGAGTAGAATGACTAGCTTGAATTTTTAGCATTCTTGGCCATTACCATAGAAATTCCTTGGAGGAAGATTAGAGTGAGCCCTAGCTTAGGTGAAAAAGCTAGTAATTGAAGAAATCTCTTATGTTGTAAGAGTATTATGTTATTTGTGAAATTATTAATATATAATTATTATTGAATTTGCGTGTGTAGAGTCTTGTGTGTGACTTGAATAATATGTATGATTACAATAATATTTGACCTTCATTGAATAAATTTAATATTGTGTTTTATGAATGCAAATATATACATGAGGTATTAATTTTGAATAAATTCCTATGCATAAATGCATTAATTATATATTTAGATCTTCATTGTAAAAATTAGGATACTATCCTAATTAATTATGTGACATGAAATTGTGTGTGTGATGAATTAAATTAATGTATTGCATATGAGTGGAATATGAATACTTAATATTGAAACTTCAAGAGATAAAGTTAGGGAAGATCCTAACTATGTCAAAGTGACATTGTGAATATTAATGTAATAATTCTAAGTGTATGTAAGGCATTTAGAAATTAATTTGAAGTAAAAAACTTAATGCATTAATGTGAGGAATGCATAAGTAATTGATGTAAGACTTAAGTTCAAGTGTGGAAACTTAAGTATTAAGACATAAGACGGGAGTCTTATGCATGTGTAAATAAGAAAACTTAAGTCTACAGTGAGGAAGGACTTAAGTCTAAATGATAGGACTTAAGTCCGAGTGATAAAACTTAAGTCTGCAGTGGAATATAATTTAAGTTTAAATGATAAAACTTAAGTCTAGAGTGATAGGACTTAAGTATGGAGTGGGAAAGAACTTAAGTATTAACGATAGGACTTAATTCTGAGTGTTAGGACTTAAGTCTACAGTAGAAAAGGACTTAAGTCTGAATGATAAAACTTAAGTCTGAGTTACAGAATTTAAGTCATGCAAGTGTAAGAGTGAAGATACTCTTTTTGCATTTAAGTGTTAAAGACTAATAGATAGGTTGGACTTAAGTCCGGACTTAGAATAGAAATATTTAGAGGCTTAATCTAACTTATGTGTTGTTCGAGACTAACACTTGTGATAAGTACGTGAGTACGTGAATCGTGGGATGTACGTGAAAAGTGGAGCGAATTGCACGAGGTAAGTTCATGAATTCTAAATGGAATTAATTAAGGAATCAACCATGAGTGCAATGGATAGGTATCCAAGAGCCGAAGATGGCAAAAGTATAGGAAACTAACAAACGTGCATATTCATAGTTAAATCAAGAGCAAGGCTCTTTGGAGGAGCAAGGCTCTACCTAGGCACTGAAATCCTTGGGATTAATACCTTAAGAGTGGAATGTTAAGTTTGATGTGTTTTAAGGCTAAATTCCCTATAAATGAGTGCATAAACTTAAGTATTTCAATGGAAAGATAGCTTTTTGACCTATAATTAAAGACAAACTACTTAACGGTTGACGCTAGACCATCCCGGGAAGAATTTAGAATCAAGGGTAGACTTGTGTGAGTCTTGGGTGTTTTGCGAAGGTGAATTTTCACGATTACATTTTTTTGGCGATCATGCTGGGGATGGTACCGCCAAGTGTCAAGTAGTTTCTAGTTAAATAAAGTTGTCATTATTTGAGTTGAATACTTAAGTATTTATGTGAATGAAAGTGTATTAATGAACAAGGAGGTTCATTATAAAAAACACTAAAATTAAGGGTTTGATCCAAAAGTGAATTGGACATACCTAGTGTGAGAACCCATGGGAGGAAAAGTTAGGAGAACATGTCTTTTCCATGGGAAATTAATGAAGAAAGTCTAAGTGACTTCTTCAAAGGACCATATTTATTTAGCGCCCTATATCGTGTTTATAGAGGTGTGTATTATGGTCAAGGTTTTCAATTTTATGGAGCACACCCAAAAATTGATAGAAACTTTACGGAAAAGTTTGAACAATTACCGATAGAAATTAAACAAATAATTTTAAATAAAGTGTGGGATAAAGGTGAAGGATTTAATGAAGTAATTGTCAAGAAAAAGACATTGTATTTGAAATACCAACTACAATTTCTTTTTGCTCAATACGGTAGATTAAAACTTCAATCCCAACCTTTAATTTCTAAAGGTATTGGAGCTTGGAACCGATTTAAGTTTGATAACGAAACTTATATCTTTATTTATAGTAAACTTAACTTCCAAACTAAGTTGTTTTTTCCGGATTTCTTGTCCAAAGACCTAGAACTTCCCATGACTATAGCTTTTGATTTATTATGTCTTTAATCAATGAATCTTGAAAATGAAACACCTAAGGACTTAAGAACTAGGTTGAAAAGATTGTTAATAATCTATGAAAAAATAAAGTATAATGAATTAAAATTATTTAACCTTTTGGGAAAGGAGATAGAAAAAATTATGGAAAATAATAAAAATTCAAAAAAGAAGATTGATAACATTAATGGTCTTTTACGAAAATTTAAATATCCGAGGGAATTAATTATTGAACCTTTACCATTAATGATAAAAATAGAAAATTTTACCCTAACAACTTGGTATCATTATCAAATTCTTTATGGAACAACCATGGGAGAGTCCTCTGAGTAGAAGATCTAGACTAATAAGACACATAATATCCAGAGATCAACGTTATAAAATTCTTGCACTTAATGATAGGAAAGAGTTAAAAATACTTAAGGACGGGATAGATGGATTACTTGGAGAGTTAAGTCACTAGATAACTACTGAAGAGATGGGAGAGCTCTTGACTATCATAAGTTATCCTAGGCATATCCATGAAGATGTTAAGGGAATGAATCTTTCACAGGAGGCTATTTATCTTTGTTTAAATTAAAATTCTAAAAAATAAAAATAAAAATAAAAATAAAAACAAAGATAAAAACTCTATGGGGATTACTAATGTCAGGAAAAGACAAAGAGAAAAGAGAAAAAAAAAAGTTGAGAGAGCTCAACGTTATAAGAAAAGGGCAGAGAAAAAAGAGCCATCCACAGTGTTAGGAGTACACAATCCTACCTTTAATACTGCTACAATTCCTTCTCCATTCAAATTAGATGATGAATTAGAAAAAGCCTTAAAAAAGGCATTGGGACAAATTAAAAGGGAGAAAACACATAAGATACTGCCCGATCCTCCGAATTCTCCTCAGTTAGAATCAAAGAAAGCACAGTTTACCCCAGAAGAGTTAGTAATCGCAACATTAAAAAATCCTAGAAAGGAATATGTAGGAAAAAGAAAAGATAAAAAATATACCACTCGCTCTTGATGTTCCGATAGCCCAAAAGAAGTAAATTGAGAGACCCAAAGCGAGAAAGCTTGGTCTAATTCCTTAGAAATGGAAGGATCCTTAGAGGAAGAAGAAGTAGACGAAAAACTTCTTAATAAAGATATACTTAACGTTAACGCTTAACAACTTGATGAGTTAGAACAATTGTTTAGAACCCCCATACCAAACTCCTTAACAATTGATCGTACCTACGAAGTAAGTAACTCCTCAAACCAAATAGACTTTGAGACCCCCTATCCAAGTCCTTTTGCTCAAAGATTTGAGTCCAAATTAGAAACACCAATATTTACTCACAGTGAAGCAAAAGAATCTATTGACCATTTTCTTAATGCCAGATCATTGGAAAAGGAGGAAGAAAAACATGAGTTTCGTAAGGAAGTGTTAGAAGCATTTAGCCATATCCTTAGACCTACTACCTTAAACTTTGACATACAAGAAGAGATTGACCAATCTAGTGTAGAGGAAGAAGAGGTTAAGTATAACCTTATTAACGAGGAAGAGTTCGAAGTAAGTGGACAAAGTGAGCCTAAAGGAGGTGAAAGTAAACTTAACAGTGTTGAAGAAGAAGAAGAACACTCAGAACCACCATCACGAGTAGAGAGTCCAGCTGGACATTCCTCTGGTACTTCTGGGAGGACTTCTCCTTCTGACACTTCTTCTGTTAATTCTACCTCTAGCAGGTCCTCATTATCCTCACCACCTTCAATCCCTCCTACTCCTGACGACCCTTTGGTTGATCCTGTTGCTATGGCGCATCCTAGGATGCTTAATATAGCTCCATTTCCCATATTTTATGGAGATTTAGGAGAAGATTCACATTCCTACTTAGAAAGATTCCAAGTGGTAGCAATAGCTAACAATTTAGCAGTTGATAAGTATATCACTAGTTTTCCTGGTAATCTACTAGGGGAAGCTCAGAGATGGTATGCAGCATTAAATCCTCGACCAGCAGATTGGGATGCTTTAAGAGATGTATTTTTGGCCAGGTTTAGACCTCAGTCTTATCACAATACCTTGCAAGATCAATTACAAAGTTTTCAGATGTATCCTACTGAATCTATAGCGGGTTACTATAATCGACTTAAGAATTTGTTACACAGATGGAGGGATAATGAGATGCCCGAGTCATGGATTACAAATACATTCACCAGAGGATTATTAGACCCTTTGTGTATTTATCAAGTCAAACTTTCTAATCCTGCAGCATACGAGGCTGCTAGAAATTGGGAAGCTGCTATGGAGAGATCTAACATGTTGTATCAAAATAGAAGAGTTACACAACCAGATCCTCAATATATGCCTATACCTTACCCAAATGGAATGGATAGAAGTGGAAGAGACTACTATCCTAAAACGATAATCCAACAACCTCAATTAATGTTACCAGGACCGATCTCAGACAGAGAAAAATATTTAGCCTTAATGCCTGCTAACAATGAAGAAATTGAAATCCAAGCTTTACAAAAACAATTCAGAGAATTGTCAATTCAAATTAATGAGGGAAAGAATAAGAGACCTAAGGCTACAAACCAAAGAACTAATATTTGGTGTAGTAACTGTAAAGGGCATGGACACTTAAGTACAGAGTGTAGATATCCTATTGGGGGAATCCCTAAACTTAAGTGTGCCTAATGTGGTGCAAAGGGCCATGACATAACTACTTGTAGAAATATAAAAGAAGTTAAGGCCTTGGTGCAAGAACAACCTGCACAAAATAATAATAATAATCAAAAAGTCCCTTATAGAATTACTTCTAAACAACCCTTTACCAAACCCAATGATAATAGACGTCTCAGTGGGACCAATGGATACAGTCAACATGCGGTTTGGAGAGGACCATCTAATCAAGATAGGAATAAGAGAGTTGTGTGTTTTAGGTGTGGAGAGTCGGGTCATTATTCAAGGGAATGTCCAAATCCACCTCAACAAGTGGGATATAACCCAGTCTGTGGAAGATGTGGACAACCAGGTCATGGTTTCTACTTACTGCACTGCTATTATCACAGAATTTCCGAATGTAAGAAAGCAAGTTCACATTCAAGAGGTAGAATCCTCTAATGCTAGAGATGTGAATTATCTGGTTGTTGATACACCCCAACATGTTTTTATTACTAGATCACAAGCTAGAAAAGCTAAAGAATAAGAGCCGATTAGTAGTTCAGAAAGTGATTACAGTAAAGTTAAACTTAACCCTGTGTTTAGTAGACAATTGCCCACTATACTTAAGAAACCTGAACCACCTAAACCCAATCCAGAAACAATAGACATAACAAATAGTGATTCCCAGACCAACATTAGGCCAGAGCCTATACAACCAAAAGATGTATCTCCACCTAAGGATTAACCAAGTATTATAACGAAGCCGTTGGACCAACCTACTTTTTATAGACCTTCAAAGACCATTGTTAAAAAACCATCATTGACATTGAAAAAAAGAAAGCATCATAGAATGATGAGATTAGCTGTTGGGAAGAATCCTTATGACATTCTTATAAATTTGGATAGATTGCAACCTTAGATTTCCCTAAGACAGTTACTTGCTTTATCCCCATCTTGTAAGAATGAATTAACATCCTCTCTAATAAGGAAAAGAGCCAAAATAGTTGAGGACAACAATGTTAAGAAAGCTAAACCAAAAACAAACAAAGAGACAAGCAAACTTCAACCTGAGATTGTAAGTGTCCATGATATCTCTTTTGATCCAGGAGCACCCACAGTTGATGTCATTATAGATGGAACTTTAGTTGATGGAGTCCAAATTGATAGTGGGAGTAGTGTCAATCTTATGAATGTTAACACTACGGAAGAATTAGGTATAACTAACATAGTACATACTCCTATTATCTTAAGAATGGCAGACCAAAGCCGAGTGAAGCCATTAGGTAAATTGTTGCAATTAAATACCATAATTGGTGGGATTGACTATAAAGTTGATTATATTGTTTTTAAAGTAACTGAGTCCATATCAACCTACCATATTCTCCTTGGTAGACCTTGGTTATCCTTAGCCAAAGCTAAAGATGATTGGGATAAAGGGACGTTAACAATAGAAGAGGATAAAAGTAAAATAGTGCTACCTATGTTTCCAGTGGAGTACCACTCAGAAACTCAGAATGAGGTTTCAGATTGGACTATTGAGGCAGACTCTGAATCTGAACCTGATGACACTAATAAAGTCCAAGATATGCCTACTATTAAAAGTTTAGGTCCTGGAGAATACTTTGTTCCTCCTAGTCGGGTAGATGACTCAGATGCAACCATAGAGGCATGGCAGAATGCCCCAATATATAATGTGACAATTGAAAAAGAGTCAGATAAAGAGCTTCCTTATATAAGTGATTTAGAAGAATTATTGGGTGAAAAGAAGACACCTAATGTCAGGCCCTTAATAAAAAATTCTATAGAAATAAACTTAGGGACTAAAGAAGATCCTTAGCCAATAAAAATATATGACGGACTACAACCTCAAGAATATGATGAGTGGTTGGAATTCTTTAAGAAGGAAAAGGATGCCTTTGCTTGGACTTACAAAGACTTGAAAGGCATACCTCCTGATGTTTGTCAGCATCAGATTATCCTAGAAGCAGATGCTAAACATGTTAGGCAAAGACAATATAGGATGAACCCAAAGTATTCCTTAATGGTCAAAGAGGAAATTGATAAATTACTGGAGTGTAATTTCATTTATCCAGTACCATTTAGCGAGTGGGTGTCACCTATTGTCATAGTACCTAAGAAAAATGCATTTGTCAAGACTTTAGGCACTTGAACAAGGCCTCTAAGAAAGATTTCTTTTCCTTGCCATTTTCTGATGCAGTTCTAGATGGTGTAGCTGGGCATGAGTGCTATTCTTCCTAGATGGATTTTCGGGCTATAACCAAGTTCAAATAGCTCCGGAAGATAGACCATTAACCACCTTCACCACAGATTGGGGAACCTTTGCATATAATGTTATGCCCTTTGGACTGTGCAACGCACCTGCAACTTTCCAAAGAGTTATGACACAAGCCTTTACAAAGTACCTAAGAAAGTTTATGGAGATATTTTTAGATGACTTCTATGTATTTGGATCTAAGGAAGATCATCCAAAAGCATTAAAGCAATGTTTCGACAGTTGTCGAGAGTATGGAATATCCATAAATGTTGCTAAGTCTGAGTTTGCCACTGTATGTGGTAAGTTATTAGGTCATGTTGTCTCAAAAGAAGGGATCGCAGTTGATCCTGACAAAGTAGCAGATATACTTACGATGGAGATCCCTGAACACTTAACTGCACTTAAAGGATTTCTGGGTGCCACTGGATATTATAGAAGATTTATATATAGATTTGCATTTATAGCTGCACCTTTGAATGCTTTAATTAAACAAACCCTAATACCAGGAGTTTTGACAGATGACTATACTAAGGCTTTTAATAAGTTAAAACGCCGGCTTAGCAAAGCACCAATCTTAATTCCTCCAATTTGGGATAAATCTTTTGAAGTTTATGTGGATGCTTCCAATGTGGCAATTGGAAGTGTCTTCAGTCAGAAAAATAGTAAAGGTCAAGATAGACCCATATATTTTGCCAGTCTCCAATTAAGTGCTGCTGAGAAAAATTACTCTGTCACTGAACGTGAAGGCTTGGGAATGATCTTTTCTGTTCAAAAATTTAGACATTACTTATTGGGATATAAGTTCACTTTCCACATTGATCATGATGCTTTAAAGTACATGATCAATAAACCTCAATTGAGTGGACGGATTACAAGATGGGTTCTACTTTTACAAGAGTTTGACTTTACCATTAATGTGAGACGTGGAAAGATCCATCAAAATGCAGATTTCTTATCTAGACTTAGTGAGATAATCAATCCAGAATCTATTGATGACAGCTTTCCAGATGCACATATCTTTGAAGTTAAAGATGGTATAGAAATACTTGACTTAATTCCTCAAGAATATGCAGATATTATCTATATTTGACTAAAGAAATCTTCCCTGTTGACTACACTACTAAAGATAAAACAAGGTTAGTACACCAATCCTTATCTTACACTATGATTAGTGGAGTTCTTTATAAAAGAGGAAAAAATGATATACTTAGAAGATGTGTAAATCCTAGTGAAGTGCCTATGGTTTTACAAGGATGTCACACCGACGCATGTGGTGGACATTTTGCGGGGTGGGCTACGGCTCAAAAAACATTAAGAACAAGCTATTGGTGGCCTACGCTTTTTTCCGATGCCACTACCTACGTTAAGAAATGTGACCCTTGCCAAAGAGTTGGTAAACCTACAGCTACTAAGGCTATGCCTTTGACACCAATTTTAGCCCAAATCCCTTTTGAGAAATGGGGAATAGACTTTGTAGGCCCTATTAAGCCATCTAGTCGGGTGGGACAAGAACGTTACATCCTAGTTGCCACAGAGTATGTAACTAAGTGGGTTGAAGCCGTAGCAACTAAGACAGATGATGCACATACTATAGCAAAATTTATTTATGAAAATATTATTGCTAGATTTGGTTGCCCCAAGGAAATTGTAAGTGATAGAAGGACTCACTTTATTAATGATACTATTGGCAAAATGTTACAACGATATTTTATTAAGCATCGTAAGTCATCTCCCTATCACCCTAGAGCTAATGGGCAAACCGAAAAGTCTAATGGCATTCTTTGTAAGATTATAACAAAAACATTAGAGGAAAATGCATCAAATTGGGATTATGAGTTAACTAATGCTTTGTGGGCCTACCGTTGTACCATTAAAACTACAACTAAAGCTACTCCATTTTCATTGGTCTATGGCTTGGAAGCCATGTTACCAATTGAAGTGGAACTACCATCATTAAGGGTTGCTATTTCTGAAAGATTGGGAGATTCGGCTTCCTTGAGGGAACGTTTTGATAATTTGGAGCGACTCGTTGAGATTCGAGCACAAGCTTATATGAATATGGAAGCAATTCAAAAGCAACGGAAAACTTACTATGATAGTAAGCTAACACCAAAAATATTAAAAGATAATGATCTAGTCTTACTATATGATAGTAGATTCCAGAAATTTCCAGGAAAATTTAAAATGAGGTGGTTTGGCCCATATCGAATACTTAAATCTTATCCTAATGGTTCTGTTGAGTTACAAGATTTTGTAGGAAATATTCATGCAACAAGATACAACGGTTACAGATTGAAAAAATATGTAACTTGAGGGCAAGTTATGCATTAAGAAGGGGGCAGGACCTCCAATATGCGATCTTTGAAGTGGTCCGGAATGACCCTAAACTATCCAGGTGAAAGTAAGAAATAATGGCAAAGTTTTGAAGTCTAATTAAGGGTGATTTTATAACTTTGCATTAAAAAAAAAATTAAAAAAAAATTTCTTACTTGATGGGATAGGTCACAAGTAGCTAATAAAGTTACTTGTGAATAAAAAAAATAAAAAAATAAAAAATAAAATAAAATAAAAATAAAAATAAAAATAAAACTTCTTCATACTATTGGGTAACAAGCAAAAGTTTACATAATAGTGCCTCATGAGAAAAGTGAAAAATAAAACAACAAATTGGGAAAGTATCCTTAATAAGTTAATTTTTGAGTGATTAAGAAATGACTCTACTTGGAGGGAAGTGGAAAAATAGTTAAAAGTTTTAAAATTTATTATGACTTAGAATAAGTGAAAATGCTTATGACATCATAATAAAAACTTTTCTTAAATGGGATTTTAGAAGATTTTGAGAGATCACTAAAATAACCATTTGTTTATGTTTAAAATAAAATTAAAAAATAAAAGGAAAATTTTAAGTAAAATTCTCAAATTTGTAAATGATAAAACTTTTTGGACATGATGGCATGACTATGTACTCGAGTAAAGAAGTAATTATTAAGACGACAAAATAAATGCAAGATAGAAAAGAATTAAGTAAAGTTTTGACTAACTTAAAAGCTTTAATCAAATAAAGTGGAAAAAATCGCGAGTACAAGATCATGAAAGTTAAGTCATGCATTAAGGTTGAGGTTATGCATGAGGAAACTGGATGAGGTGGACGAAATATTAATCCAGTTCTATTAATCCAGCTAGTCTTCCAGCTCATCTTCCTTGGCATTAATGTTTTGTCCACTGGACAAACAAGAGCTGGAAACACTATCCACCTAGACGCGAGGCAAGAGCCAAACAACGACATGTACGAGAAATCACAAGAATGTGAAGATCTGATCACGTCACTAAAGAATAGTGCTGGATCCTGGATGTTTTGCCCGATGCGTGATCTGGCGGTTATGGACCGTTGATTAAGTAATCATGTAGGAGTGGGAAGAAGACAAAGACAGTTTCTTTGCTCATACAGTGAACAATCGCCATAGCTGTAGCTGAAGAAGAGGAGAGCGATGACGTTGAAGACGAGTAGTGTGAGTAGGTTAGAGGAAACTTGCGTTCGTAATTCAGCACAAAATTCTACATGTTAGGTACGAGACGTTGATGAACATCGAAGACACAACGTGGGAAGGTACGGTGTCTCTTTCGAACAAAGTGCGATAATTTTCAAGGTAAGTTATTGAAACCCTACAATCTGCGTCGTCGCTATGAAATTTAAAAAAAAAATGAGGTCAGATGTGCATGAGGGTTGAGTTCATTGCAAATAAGATGAACAGTCTTGATTTTGTGAATATTAACCTAATTGTGTTAATGTTGAGTGCTGTGAAGAAGAGTGTTGATCAGAACTATGTTGCAAAATTCCTAAAACTAAGCTGAAGTTAAAAAGGAACCTAAAGCTGAACGAGTGAGAGTCACTTGCGATAACAATAGTAAACGATGGACTAACTCATGTGATTCTTAGTAACGTGCAGAAACAGTTGAAGAGGAAAGCTTGATCTCCGCACAGCTGTAACATGTATGACAGGGAAGTGAATGTGAGGCAGGAGATTATTGAGGAAATTATAATTTCTTCAAAGCATTGCATACACCTGTAGTTTAGTATGATAGGAAATAGCTCATCATACTCACAAGCATAAGAGAGTGCGTGAAAACAGGGTGTCGTACCACGAATTTCAAAATTTTGTTAATTAGTTAGTTAGGGATCTTAAATATGACTTGTTTGATAGATACAAAAGTTAGCCCTAGACTAGTATTAACCTTTAAGATAGATTAGAGTTAAGAAAGTTGGAAGGTATTTCAAAAACCTTAGAGTGGATAAAAAGTAGTCTAGGACCCGATCTTAGCTAGAGCAGAATAAGGAGCCCGGGAGGGAAAAACTCGAAGCTCAATAGTTGGAGCGGAGTGCAAGGAGCCCGGAGAAAAACAACCTGAAGTTCAACAGCTGGAGCAGAGTATGAGGAGCCCGGAGGGAAAGAACCCGGAGATAACAACTGAAGCCTGAAGGAAACTTCTACGGCCCAAGCCCGGACTTCTTATAGAGTTGGAACCTCGAAAGTGAACAACACCAGCCAAGCCCGGAGGTCGACATCAACACAAGAGCGGAGGCCAGCATCAACGGAGCCTGGAGGTCAACACCAGCAGAGTTCGGAGACCAGTACCAACACGAGCCTAGAGGCCAGCACCAGTAGAGCCCGGAGGCCAGCATCAACAAAGCTCGGAGGCGAGCACCAACGGAGCCTGGAGGTCGACATCAACACGAACCCAGAGGCCAACACCAGCAGAGTTCGGAGACCAGCATCAACACGAGCCTAGAGGCTTGCACCAGTAGAGCCCGGAGGCCAGCATCAACGGAGCTCGGAGGCAAGCACCAACGGAGCCTGGAGGTCGACATCAACACAAACCCGGAGGCCAGCACCAGCGGAGCGTGAGGAGGAGGTCCGAGCAGGCAACTCAAGCAGGAAGCTATTCACGAGCTCCACCCAAGCTAGAGGCCGGTACAAGGAGCGCGAGGAGAAGATCCGATTAGGCAGCCCAAGCACCGGAACACGACGAAGGAGGAGATCCGAGCACGCAGCCCAAGCACCAGAGCTCGAGGATCACCGCGGAGCAGGCTAGGAGCAGGACTTTAAGGGAGAGGAAGAACCCCGTAAGGACGACGGCGAGGAACATGAGCAAGCAGGCGGGAGGAAGCTGGCCCGGAAATCTGGCCCGGAAATCTGGCCCGGAAATCTGACCCGGAAATCTGGCCCGGAAAACTGTCCCGGGAGTCCCGAACCTTGGGAGAGGCATAACTCCCTCAATACTTGTCCAAATGGGGCAAGTGATGAGTCTATCGGCATCTACGCGACGAGGAGATATCAATCAAGTGGTCGATCGTCCCGTTCGGATACGGAAAAAGGAAGATACACGGCCCGGAAGGCTGGCCCGGAAAGTTGGCCCGGAAGGCTGGCCCGGAAAACTGTCCCGGGAGTCCCGAACCTTGGGAGAGCCATAACTCCCTTGATACTTGTCCAAATGGGATGAGTGAGGAGTCTATCGGCATCTACGCAACAGGGGGATGTCAATTAAGTGGTCGATCGTCCCGTTCGGATGCGAAACAAGGAAGATATGCTGCCTAGAAGGTTCAGCTCGGATGTAAGCTCGGAAGGGAGCTCGGATAGGCAAAGGAGGACGACCACCACCGCCACGGCAAGGAAGGCAAGCCCGGACCGGGAAGGAGAGAACGAGACCGGACCAGGAAGGAGAGGAGGTCCGGGCCAGCCCGGACTCTTAGCGACCAAGACGAGGAGCTCCATTGCTGGAGAAGAGGTCCGGGCCAGCCCGGACTCGTGGGGATCAAGACGAAGAGCACTTGCGACGGCAGCGCCCACCCCGACTTCAAGCCGGAGTTCCAAGAAGCGCAAGAGGAGGGAGGAACGGAAGAGACTCGAGGATCTGGCCCGGAAGTAGGCCAAGATCTTGGTTTGTAGGTCACTGTTCACTCCGGGATTTGGCCCCCGGTTGACTTTGGTTTTGACTTGGTTTTGCCTTGGGTTTTGTGTAATAAGTGACCTCTGACGGTGCACGTCGTGTGTAGTGGCAGCACCGCCGCCAAGAGTAGTTATTGTCACCGTTTTTAGTTAGAAGGTATCGTTTGAGTTTGGACTCTTGTGTGAGTCCTTCGTAGCATAAGAGAGGAGTCTCGTGGCCTCTCTCTTGACTGCTTGATGTGTGTACTTGCTTTCAGTTCAATTCTAAACCTACGCTCTCAGAAAACCTTCGACGGTTGGAGAGCTCGGATTCTATATGACTGTGAGTACCATCTCAAGTAGTCCACTCCTCAAGTCCATACTAACCGTTGAGTCATTGTTTTCTTGTTCCCTCAAGTAGATTAGTCGTGGTGGAGGGGAATAACAGGTGAGATGGTTAGATGGTTAGTTGGGCGTGACTCTAACTCTGACCCCTTGTGATTGTTTTCTTGTTCCCTCAAGTAGATTAGCCGTGGTGGAGGGGAATAACAGGTGAGATTAGAAGTGGTTAGGGGAGGACGAGGGGGGAGTGACGGGTGTGGAAGGAGTCTCGATATGTCTTGTGTGACCGGTCGGCGGTAGTATGTCATCGATTGTGAAGGTGTATTCTAGACCCCCGACGCATCAACCTTTGGTCAGATAGGTTGATCCATAGGAGCACTACACACCATCAACCCTTCGTGTTGAGGACGGAGTAGACTGGTTTGACCTAAGGGCAGTAAATCCAGACCGACTCTAACAGCTCGGATTATCTTGAGAGAAGAAAAGAGATCCAACTAACCCCTTTGCGAGGTGACCATCGGAGTAATAGGAGGAGGACTTTGTTCCCTGAAGGAAAGGAGTGGGAATCGGGTACCCGGGGCTAATAGCTAGGCGAACCCACGACGTACTATTCCTTTAGCTGATTCTGAGGTGAAGGAAGGTCTAACAGCTCGAAGGGTAGGTACACCACGTACGTGCCACAAGAGTAAGTGTTAGTCCTTAAGGCCCAAGCCTTATCCCCTCTTACGGGGGGAACCCAGTGACACCACAACCATCCCAAGTTAGTGAGTAGGAGTGATTGGAGAAGCTGTGAGAAAGAAGTAACGTTTACTAGAACTTGTTTGAGTCTGTGAACCGTCGTTGGTGGTAAAACACTCTCCGGATACGCAAGTATCCGGATGTCTATAATGTATATAGTTATAAAGTCCATGTACAATCCGGGCCATGTGTAATCCGGGCCATGTGTAATCCGGGCCATGTACGATCCGGGCCATGTGGAATCCGGGCCATGTACGATCCGGGCCATGTGGAATCCGGGCCATGTACGATCCGGGCCATGTGGAATCCGGGCCATGTACGATCCGGGCCATGTACGATCCGGGCCATGTGGAATCCGGGCCATGTACAATCCGGGCCATGTACGATCCGGGCCATGTACAATCCGGGCCATGTGGAATCCTAGCCAAGTGGAATCCGGGCCATGTAAAGTACTTGGGTAGGGCGGTTTGTGTAATTAACGTCCACCCTTGTAATCTAAACCTTTCTCTCCTTTCTTTTGATGTATATATTGTATAGTTGACATTGTACAGATCATGGTTTGTTGTTAGTCGTTGTAGTTCTCGGTGACTCTCTATGGGAACGATTACCTTAAGGGTATCTTTGTGTTAAGATGTGAATACTTATCAACGCGTACTACGACACAGGGCGAGCAAGATGAGTAAACCTACTTACAGGTATCAAAAAGAATTAATCAACCAGATGTTGTAAGTTAACGAACGAGACATGATAATCTCAGTTGAAATCTTGCATTTGGCACTGATAAGATAAGAAATTTCACCTTTGTTTGAATGGATAAGTAAATTAATCAAGAGTAAACAAACAAGGAAAAATAAAAAATAAAATCTGTCTTGATGGTGACACCGAGTTGGAATATTGACGAAATGTGTATGAGATCGAGCAGGTACGATCCGATGGCAGCAGCAAGGAATCGGTAGACAGACTTTGAGCTCGTGGCTTCAAAGATGATCTATCTGCCGGAGAAACCACTGATTCCCAACCGCACCAACCTGGAGAATGCGGGATTGTGGCAGTTCATAGCGCGAGGTGGCCTGAACCGGACCTCCAGCGAGCATGCATGTTTATCATTGCCAGCAATCGAGGGGCCCAGGACGAGTTTCTTTTCGGTGAAGAGGTGGGTTTTTTGATCTCTCGACGATTAAGAAACACTTCCCTGGTTTTAGTGATAGCGGTCCAACGTTGGTAAACATTCCCCTTTTGGATCAAGAAACTCTTTTACACATCTTTGAGTCACCAGAGACTGCGAAGGTTGAGAAGAAAGATGCCAAACATGGTTATAATTTGGCCAAGGCCAAGGCGCGCTGGAAAGGTTGGTTGAATTTCGTGAACCAACGACTGTTATTATCATTGCCGGGTCCTAACATCATTTCACTTGAAGGATTGGCGGCAGCACATAGGGCATGGCAGGGAGAACAATTCAACTGGGTGAAGATTTTCTACACGCACATGAAGCAGGAGATGACAAGCAAGACAACTTGTCACACTAAGGCATATTTCTATACCACCTATCTCTCTAAATTTTGTCCTGAATTACGAAAATAGACTTTGTCTAAGGCAGTGGAAGAGACGAAGAAAGCGACAAGCTCCAAGAAGAAACCTCGGCGCGGTGAAGTGCCTCAGGAGGAACTTGAGGGTGGAACCAAGAAAGCAGGAGAGGAGACGCCCCCGTGTGCGTTTACCCCGGAGCCTACTTCTACTCAACTCGGTGGCTCCCTAGAGCCGCAGCCTACGAGTGATGAACATGTGACCCCACCTGCAGAGACCGCGAAGATCAAGAAGAAAGCGAGGCGAGAACCAGCAATAGAAGCAGATACTCCAACACCTCGAAACTTAGTGACTGAGTTGGAGACTGCTGATAAGGGAGCAGCCAAGAAGGCAACAGCTCCAACGCCAAAGGACGTGATCAACCTCGAAGCGGATGGCGAGACAACCTCCAGAGCTGCAGAAGAGCCCTTACCACAGCTGGGAGCGCCGACCACGACGTCCAAGGTGGAGGAACAAGCCACAACTTCCAAGATCTCAAAGGATAAGGGGATAGTACTTGAAGAACCTCAGTCATCTAAGAAGAAACTTCTAAAGAACGATGCTATCCTACCACTGGGAAGAAAGGAATTGGAATTGTTAGTAGCTGAGAAGGATGATCTGATAAAGGAGTATTAGAAAACTAACGATGTTATATTTCGTGCTACGGAAGATTAGGAGAGGGATTCTAACAGGGAGAAGGTGCGAGTTAACGAAGAGCTGCAGAATCTCCACAAAGAGCGAGACGAATGGAAGCGGAAGTACAACAGCGAAGAAGCTTTCCGATAGGCCATGGCACCACAACTGCACAAGGAGAAACGAGAGCTGCAGGACGAGGTGGCCCGTCAGACAGCTAATATAACACATTGGAAAGCTAAGTGTGCAGAACTACAGGTACAACTGAAGGAAGCCAAGGAGAAGAAAGACAAGGATCAAGTCCTCTTCAAAAGGTGTGAAGAAGTTGTCGTAGGGATGCGTGAAGCGAAGGAGCTGTGTGATCAGGAGAAGAGCAGCAAGGAGCGGTTGGCTCAAGAAATGGTGGTGATAAAGGAACATCACGAGAAGAAAGTAGCACAGCTACGGAAGTGCCATGCCCAGGAGATAATCGTGTTGAAGGAGCAACACGCAAAGGCACTAGACAGAGTGAGGAAGCCACAGAGTAGGAGTACGAGCAGTCCCTTAAAAGAACGGACTCTCACATCCAAGTTGCAGGGAGAAATCAAGGCTCTTGCCGAAGCGGCTGATAGACTGCAGTTGCAAGTCTCCACTGAGTGTAAAGCTAAGAAAAAGATGCAACAGTGTTTGTGGGATAACGAGTTGCGAGCTCCTCCTCCTTTCTCGCTTTTCCATGGTTATGAACTCCAGAGGGACACTTTCTTTAGTATCACACAGATGGCTCTAGGAGCAACACTCCAAGATGAGGAGTTTGACACTTTATGGGCTAGTGCTGATCATTTTCCCAATATGCGGAATTTGATTTGTGAAATGTTGGCATGAGGTGCTTTACAACTTGCAAGTGCAAGTAAGTTGGTTAATCCGAGTGAGAATGCTCTTATGGCTACTTTGGCTTTAGTACAGAGCCGCGAGGCCACGGCTCAGAGGGGAGAGCTCACTAGTGGATACTATGTTTATGAGTATACACGAGTGTGTCACCGTCTGAAGATGGCGGTAGAGGGCCAGCAGTTAGCTCTCGACAACCTGGAGTATGCCTATCAGCAAGTGTTGTTTACTCCACCCCCTTGGGATTTCAAGTTGCCCTCGGGATTAATGATCTCTTTGCCAGTAGCCGGCTCTATCCTAAAACAACGATATCTAGAAAAGTATGATTCTATGTTTAATGCACCGAGTGAGCAGCCTATTGTGACGTGGGATGCCATAACGTGGTTGCTGGAAGACTTTGGATTATCACCAAAGCGACCTTGGAATGTGGTTTACCCGATGATAACTAACACATGGCAGACAACAGTTCCAGCGGCAGTAGCACTAGATGCTCATCTGTGTCCGCTACAAGGATAGAGGCGATACAAGTGGACACCATGGGCCAAGATCGATACTGTGCCATACAACTGGCTTATCATCCCTGGAGCGTTCGACATACCGTAGGAGTGCCATCTATCATACATGACGTTTTTTGAAGCGCACCGACATCATACTGATCCTATTTGTTTCCGTGCTGCAGTTTTTTGCAACTTCTTGTCTTATCTATGTACCTTTTTCCGCATGGTTGTTAACGTGAATCGGTATGATGAGACCAAGGTGGAATTCTTGATTCGGTTGAAATTGCAGCAGCGACATGCGCGGTGGATGCGCATGCTGGAGTGTATGGTGATCACAGGATTTCTGCCAACGTCTAGCTCGGCGTTTGTGCTAGAGTTTGACCAGAAGCGATACAAGGACATGGCACTCTGGCTGACTTTTCAACGGACTAAGAGGTCATATTTGATGAAGGACGAGGACTTATGTCGGAACTTGGAAGAGGTGGATCGCCAAACTTTCCTCACTGACTTAGAGACTACAGATGAGATGAAGCACAGGCGACTTCGACATGACAAGCGCTGAGTTTATGTTTATAGTTTTTTATAGTTTAAGTTGGAGATGCTACCTAGGAGTTATGGATAGCTTTATGCGGATAGCCTAGTTACATCTACTTCAGATGATGGAGATATGAACTTGGAACTTATGCTTGACATCGTATTTTTTAATATGGCAATGTTTATTTTTAAAGATTGTACGTGAAGCTTCATTCGTTGAAGCAAGCTTAACATTTTCTAAGTTTAAAACAAAGGCTGAACTGAAGATTATGGACCTGTACATGGATTGTGATATGAGTTGATAAGCTGTAAACATGTCTGAATACGTCTCGAAGAGTAGATACACACAGAGTTATTTTTTGGAACGTTAACTATTCAAGATGTAAGAGTTAGTTCAAGAACTTTTTGAAGCATGGAATTGATTCTGCAAGTTCAACATGATCCCCAAACCTCAAATATGGTAAAGAATACCGTCTGGAATATTGAACATTTGAAAAAAAAAAAAAAAATTTTTTTTTTTTTTTTTGCTTCAACTGCAAACCTATATCTACACCTGCACCTGTAACTACACTACGTGGCGTGGTGGGGCGGGTGTCGAATGGATGAGTAGAGGCCCGGCACTAGCACCCGGAGGTTGCCACGACAACGTCTACCCGCGTCCATCGATCACCAGGCCACCAAGGCCGAACTGAAGGAGTATGTGCCGGGAAGACATTATATCCAAGCACGGAGGGGCAGAGCCAATCGATATGGGACAATGTGGTTCGCGCACAAGCACTCGGGCACCCGTCACCGTGTAAGGTACCCTGCAGCTGATGGACTGTGCGCTACTGGAAATGTGAAATGCTGATGGTGCTTCGATACAAGACTTGGCCCAGAAGATCAAGCAGACCGGAGTGAATTCACCGCAGCAAAGTAATCGAAGATCTACATGCTCCTCAACAATGAGTTGGACGAGCTGGTGGAATACAAATTGAGCGAGTTGACAGAGAAGACTATGAAGCGCCAACGAAAGAGTAGATCAGAAGAAGTAGAAGATGGACACGTTGTGTGATTAAAGCGAGACGCAGGAGATCATACAGACAAGAATCTTCATCAACTTCGTGAAGAAGGAGGATCGACACAGTTATTATGGCAAATTTTTTTTTAAAAATTAAAAATTAAAAATTAAAAAATAAATTATAAATTAAAAATAAATTAAATAAATAAATTAGAAAAAACAATTTAAATTTATAAAAAGAAAAAAAAAGAATGAAATGAAAAAAAAAAAATAATAAAATAAAATGATGAATAAAAGAAAGAAGATTAATATGAGAGTTGGAAAGAGAATCTTAGAAAAGGTCATCCAAGTTATAATAAAAAGAACAACTAGGATAGCACCTTAAGATGTCTCAAGAGAGAAATTAGAAAAACAAGAAGTAAAATACGAAGAAAGTATTTTAAGAAAGAACAATTTGAATAGAACCTTGAGTCTAGGTAATGCATTGAGAGAATCTTATAATAAAAGAACAATTAGATAAGAACATACCTATAATATCTCAAGAGCGACTTAGTATGTAAGGAAAATTAAGTTTAGATCCAGTAGTGAGAGATGAAACAAAATGGATGAGAATCATTTTAGTTTAGAATTTTTTAACTCAAAAAAAGAAGCTTGAGTGGATATAATCAGGATATGATAGAGTTGAAAGTAAATCTCAAAAAACTTAAATGATTTAGCAAGTCTCGGTAAATAGAGTAGTACCTAAACTTCTAAGTCTAAAAATGTGTTGAAAAAATAAAATTTGGAAGAAATGGGAAAATAGTTGAAAGGAAAAAATAAGCGAGAACATGATAACATAATGAGAGAATCTTGTGTTAAGAGAGAATAGAATAGAATAGAAAAAGATAGTTAGCACGATTAGTAGTGAGGTGATATACACACTATTTAAATTGTATGTAGTATGATACTTCAACTGAAATTGAAGGTAAAATAGAAGAGAGAAAAGAAAGTAAGGAAATTAGCAATATAGAATTAGTAATTAGTAGGGAAGACACAATCTACTAACATACTAATTTAGTGATGTGAGTACTAATGAGTGCTACTTTTCCAAAAAAAAAAAAAAAAAAATGAAAAAAAAAAAATGGAATGACGAAGAAGAGTAGAAAGTAAACAAAAAGGAATGAAGTTTAAAAAATAAATTAAAAAAAAAAAAATGAGGATGACAAGTGAAGCCTAAATGAAAGAATTAAAAGAAAAATTAAAATGAAGAGAAATAATTGAAGAGCAATGAAGTAAAAAAGAGAAGATCTACAAGAGAATGAAAAATTTAAAGCTAGAAAAAAGAAATATTAACGTCTAAGTGAAAGACGTAAGCAAAAGAGTTAAGTTTAGAAGAAACTTAAAGACTTAAGTATGTAAGAGACATACTTATTTAAGATGGAAAAAATGGAAAGCAAATAAAGACAATCAACAATCTTTAAGAAGAAAAAGAAAGCTACATGGAGATTTAAGTACGAGATGAAGAGCGAAAGATCAAATTCAAGGACAAAGGTCGTTGAAGTCGACGAGGACGTCTCCGAGCTAAGAAGGGGGCTATGTAGAGCCTAAATCCTAAAAACAATTTTTTTCAGAAAATTAAGTGTAAAAAGGGTTGTAGATATATGAAGAATTAAATAATTAATGATTAAGTTTACATTAAGAACTTAATTAATTGAAAAGTACCTCTTTATATCTAAGATAGAAGGATTAATGGGAAAAGGGTTGAACTTGCACCCTTTGGGAAGGGTGTACCTTTTCATATCTAGATATGAATAGATATGAGGATTTAGTGGAATTAATCTCAATGGTTAATTATAGGCAAAACCGTTTTTCCAAGAGGTGTGCCTCTTGGATTTGAGTAGAATGACTAGCTTGAATTTTTAGCATTCTTGGCCATTACCATAGAAATTCCTTGGAGGAAGATTAGAGTGAGCCCTAGCTTAGGTGAAAAAGCTAGTAATTGAAGAAATCTCTTATGTTGTAAGAGTATTATGTTATTTGTGAAATTATTAATATATAATTATTATTGAATTTGCGTGTGTAGAGTCTTGTGTGTGACTTGAATAATATGTATGATTACAATAATATTTGACCTTCATTGAATAAATTTAATATTGTGTTTTATGAATGCAAATATATACATGAGGTATTAATTTTGAATAAATTCCTATGCATAAATGCATTAATTATATATTTAGATCTTCATTGTAAAAATTAGGATACTATCCTAATTAATTATGTGACATGAAATTGTGTGTGTGATGAATTAAATTAATGTATTGCATATGAGTGGAATATGAATACTTAATATTGAAACTTCAAGAGATAAAGTTAGGGAAGATCCTAACTATGTCAAAGTGACATTGTGAATATTAATGTAATAATTCTAAGTGTATGTAAGGCATTTAGAAATTAATTTGAAGTAAAAAACTTAATGCATTAATGTGAGGAATGCATAAGTAATTGATGTAAGACTTAAGTTCAAGTGTGGAAACTTAAGTATTAAGACATAAGACGGGAGTCTTATGCATGTGTAAATAAGAAAACTTAAGTCTACAGTGAGGAAGGACTTAAGTCTAAATGATAGGACTTAAGTCCGAGTGATAAAACTTAAGTCTGCAGTGGAATATAATTTAAGTTTAAATGATAAAACTTAAGTCTAGAGTGATAGGACTTAAGTATGGAGTGGGAAAGAACTTAAGTATTAACGATAGGACTTAATTCTGAGTGTTAGGACTTAAGTCTACAGTAGAAAAGGACTTAAGTCTGAATGATAAAACTTAAGTCTGAGTTACAGAATTTAAGTCATGCAAGTGTAAGAGTGAAGATACTCTTTTTGCATTTAAGTGTTAAAGACTAATAGATAGGTTGGACTTAAGTCCGGACTTAGAATAGAAATATTTAGAGGCTTAATCTAACTTATGTGTTGTTCGAGACTAACACTTGTGATAAGTACGTGAGTACGTGAATCGTGGGATGTACGTGAAAAGTGGAGCGAATTGCACGAGGTAAGTTCATGAATTCTAAATGGAATTAATTAAGGAATCAACCATGAGTGCAATGGATAGGTATCCAAGAGCCGAAGATGGCAAAAGTATAGGAAACTAACAAACGTGCATATTCATAGTTAAATCAAGAGCAAGGCTCTTTGGAGGAGCAAGGCTCTACCTAGGCACTGAAATCCTTGGGATTAATACCTTAAGAGTGGAATGTTAAGTTTGATGTGTTTTAAGGCTAAATTCCCTAAAAATGAGTGCATAAACTTAAGTATTTCAATGGAAAGATAGCTTTTTGACCTATAATTAAAGACAAACTACTTAACGGTTGACGCTAGACCATCCCGGGAAGAATTTAGAATCAAGGGTAGACTTGTGTGAGTCTTGGATGTTTTGCGAAGGTGAATTTTCACGATTACAGAATAATATTCCCGCATGTTTTAAAACGGGCCTTAACAGCTGCTGGGGCCTTAGTGCACGAAGTCTTCGTCCATTGTGGATACCCATAGTGTGACATGCACCTCCCACGTTTGTATGCAAACGTGTAATTGCACCAAACACATGTCAATTGATCCTTTTTGTTAAATGTGTACCATGGGGCCCACTCCTTCGTTTGAGCCCTTTGTTGAGACGACATCACAATAATATTGGCTAGCAATGTTATGCCAAAGAGAATTCACCAAAAGTAATAGAACGTTGTATGTGCATAGAAAATGAAGACCCAAAGGTCACTCACAAACTTGTAGATTCATGCAAGGAGCCCAATAAGGAATTCCAGGACACGAAGCCAAGGATGTGAGGTGAATCAAGCACATCGCATGTGGTTCTTATATAGTGTTGGAGCAGGAGCATCTGGGGCCGGGCGCGCACAATGTTGGGGCGTGCGCGTACTTTATGTGGCCGATTTCGCTCGCTTAGGGGCCAAGCACATTCAATGTGTGGCCGGGCGCGCAAATTTGGGGCCGGGCACGCAGTTTGAGGGTCGGGCTGGCGGTTTAGATTCTTCCATAATACGTCAAGGTTTGCACTAATTCGACGGTATATTGAAACATTGCAACACTTAACATTTTGATATGTAAAACATCTCATAAAAATCCACTAAATATACATGATGCCACTCAATTTACAAGGTTTTATTCAATATACAAAACATCGTTCAATATTAAATGGCAGTTACAAAATTGTAGAAAGCTCTTGTTCCAAAACAATTCAACATTGCTCTATGTACATTTCTCGCACTGTTGTAGTTCTAAACTCCCCTATAGCCAATAAAAAATGAAAGAAGATTGTCTTTCTCCTGAACTCGTGCCTTCAAGTCTTGAATTTCTTCAAGACATTTCGCAACTTCATTATCCTTCTCATCGAGCTCTTCTCCTAGATCCTCAATTACGTTCAAGCTTTCATTTAGTCGCTTCACAACTCGAAGATAATCGTCACGACTCAACCAGTCACCCTCCGTAGACTTTTTTTTATTATCCACGCACTCCTCAGGTACCGCATCCGTCTTCGTGGCTTCTCCGTCTTGTTGTGAAACCGACGGTTTAGGGTTCAAGCCTGATATGATGGACAATTCTTGTTGCCTACGCACAGACTGATGACATCCAGTATCCGAGTCGGATGATGAAGACGCGGACCACTCGATTGTTTGATTCGAAGGTTCAACTTCCATGGTTTTTCCAAGACCTTCTCCTGGAAACTTCCGCACAAATGGTATTGTTAATCCAATGACTGGCGCCATCTTGGAGTGTGTTTGGATTTCCATTGTCCTCCAATCAACCGGTACGCCAAGTACCACCTCCGCGTAAACCATCCGTAAAATTGAAATATTTACCGAGTTGCGGCTCAATTTCGCCTCGTCGTAAATGTGCTGGTACGCTTGGATACAACGCTCCTTGAAGAACTCATTGGTGCAGTACGCCAAGTTGGCCCTGTTTGTACGTCGCATTAGAGAATACCGCGAGTATGGCTAGAGGTGCCCCAAATGACACCATCAACGACAAGACCGTGTGAGCGGTTGGAGAGCGTTCGCCGTGAGCGGTGAGCGGTGAGCGAAGATTAGATACCTAAAATTAGGATTTTTCAGAATTTGCATAAATTTTATTCTAAATTTGGATACTAAAATAAGTTTTATGATTTTTGGATGCCTAAATTTGGAATATTATATGGACCTATTACCGTGGAGTATATTTAAGCCGCCCTGTTATGATGGTTATGAGGTGATTTCAACTCATCGTAATTGTAAAGATAAACAATAATCTTGGAAGTTGGGGTCCTACTACCGTGGAACTAGTGCCAAAATTATGATTCTGACAATTGTAAATATTAGCCTGTGTAGATCCTAAATTACTCTCTTGGGTTAAAAAAACCAGGAATTGGTCTGAAATTTGGAACAAATAAAGGAATAGAGCGATTTGCATCATCACATTTGTGGAGTGGAATGAACACTGAATATGTAGCTTCATAATTCAAAAAACTTACAAACAGTAATAGAAATTAGAATTTCTGAACAACAGAACAATATTGCCTAGGGTTATAATACGTAGGTCTATAGGAACATAATGAGTAACTTAATATCTACCTTAAGTTTCAAACAAGCTTGTAGGAAAGAATCGCTCGTACTACGGGCATGAGTTCGTTGAAGCTAAGTGTTGGAGCATGGACAAATAAGTCCTCCATCTCGTTAAGCTTGCATACAACTGCATAAGCAAGGTACAGATGCTTGCAATTCACCCAAGACCGACCAGATCGGTTGGCCTTTGCCTGCATTGTAACAAAGTCCAAGCATGTGCAAGCCGGAAATGAACTGAGCGTAAGAATATAGTGCTCCAGGGCATGGGTAGTTGAGGAGTCAACTTCCAAATCAACAATGCAACCAAATCCTGGGAAGGGTACCATTGTGCGCTTCTGAATTTTTGCCTTGAGAGTAAGGGCAAACCCCCATCGCTGGAGCTGTACAACGACTGGACTACCGGAACGACGCTTCACCGCTTTAGTAAAGCGAGACGTAGGATGTTTGTCAGCGTCCTCTGGGATTGGGTACGCAGCAAGGTCAATACCATCAATTATGGTTGTGTGAAAGTGACGGCGGGGAGACGCTTCTCGTTTCTGTGGAAGTTGGAAACCTGCCCGCTCGAGGGCAATGATCTCCGACCGCTTCAAGTTGGTGCCCCTTTTAACAGGCCAGATTTGGGGAATACTATCCGGGCGAGTAAGAACCCACTTTTTTGAAGTGCCCAATACACAACGATGAATGTCGTCTTGGCAAAAATAAAACTCCTGTCTTTGGTTCTTACCTGTGTGGTAGTTCGTCCAAATTCCCGTATAAGTGGGACAGGCAGTGGCATTTTTATTCTGTATGATCTTCCTTGTGCACTGCTTTCTTGAGATAGCTTGGAGAGCCCAACAAGCTACACCGGTGCGATGTTTTGGTACTCGGGTGATATGCCATTCTGTTACAACGCAATCAGATTCCTCCACCTCGGTAACATGTGTAGGTCGAGTCTCGCGGACATGAAGGTTGTCGATAAGAGAATCTTCGTTGCCTGTTCCAAGGTCAACGCCAACGCCGACGTCTTCATCTTCATCAACCTCTTCAAGGGCTTTAGAAGTCTTCTGGGCCTTAGCTGACCTAGTCTCTACTCGAGGACGGGAGAAATTTATCTTCTCTGGGCGGTGCGAGTCAAACTCCGATCCTGGGGGTAGATTGAGTTTGCGTTTAGTTGATCCAAAAATTTCCTCACCTGAAAAATGCGGAGGGCGTGTGAGGATGTCCGCTGAATTCTCGAATTTCTCCATCGCTGCCTTTATTTTCCTGGGATCTCTAGTATCTTGGGCTCTTCTCAATCGCAATTCGTTCTTACTAGGACCAGTACCTCCACGTTCACCCTTCAGGAACGAAATATAATGAGTTACCTGCATGAACGCCCTGACATAATCATCCAAAGTAGCCTCAAAGAGGTCGTTCCCCTTGTTTCCGGAAGCTTGAAGCCATTTGTTGTGCATTGTCTCGGCGAGGTTGCACCTTGGCATGCTTGCCCGCTCATCGTCCGTTAAATCCTGCAAACATGAATCAATTACACGAACATCCAATGTAGAAAAGTCTTAACTGAAAGGGTACATCAAGCAACATCAAACAATCAGAATTAGTGAATTGCTCACCAAGGTCATAGCTCCAACCCACTGAAGGTAGCAAAAATGCCAAAACGCTAGCCACTCATCTAGCTTCATAATGTCTTTATCGCTAGTTACGGCCTTTGCTGAGATCCACCACTCCCTTATAGCACGATAACGAACCTCTGCATCGGCAAGGGTAGTGGAGTCCTTGTACTGCTTGCAGAGTACCCGGTGTTGCTCACGGAGTTCAGACTTGATATGCTTGTCAGTGTGCTCGGACATTGATTTTGTCCAATGAAATAGACAAGTTCGTTCTTGGCTGACCATTTTGTCTTTCTCGCTTCCGGACCCGTATATGATGCGGACAGCGTTCCAATTTGCCTGAGCGCTATCTGCCATAAAGCCTTTAAATACAGGCTTTTGATGTCCGGCCTCAATGACGACGCCATTTAGACCGTGCCAAAGGAAAGACTGCGCTTCAGTGTCCTCAGACTGCATGTCACAGACTGCGATTGTCATGACCTTGGAGTATACCGGATCATAAACGTGGCATGCCATGGTCGTCCAATTCTTCACACGCTTGACATGGTCAAACATCATCCAAGCGTCTTGTAAATCGCCACCAGGTTGCATTCGGATTACTAAATCAAGGCCAGAACCAGGACCAACCTCCGACATCTTGAATACAAAAACTTTTCCTTTGCCCTGGCCCGGGAACTTGTTCTCTCGGACGTACGCCCAATTACTTAGACCAGCCAGATTTGTGATTCCCTCGATTGGGCCCAGACGGGGGAGTGCTTTCAAACCCGACACAGTATGTCGTAGTTTGGGCGGCGTAAACGATTTAAATTTGTCTGCAACTTCGAATAACTCATCCACAATAAGCGGCTGCGTTGTCTCTCCGTCTTTTCTAAGAAGAAACTCACCTAGGAACTCCTTACTAGCCTCTAGAACAATCTTAGAATGGGTAGCACTTGGCATCCTAGACACCTGGTCACTACAAAGAGACTTGACCTTGAGGAGAGATTCACGACATTCACCGACCTTCACAGGATGGTTGTGCATTCCAACATGAATGCATGCACGAGTCATATCGCCAGGTCCACATGCATAGTACAGAAGAGCCTCGCACGTACTTATGCATATTGGAGGCATTCGACATATTCCACAGACCAAAGTTGACTTCTTTGGTGGGCTTCCACCCACTTTGAAGGGATTCTCGGTGCATCCGTCCCACTCTATCTCATTAACCTCGTACAACCGGTGCTCCCGATGAAGATAATCACAATCCGGATTAGTGCAACGAAGGTGCCCCGCGCATGTCGAGTAGCGGAAGGTGAGACCCATATTGTTTTGGATGTTTGTAGTCTTCGTTCGGCACCATGCATGGCCGTCGAACCGCTTGTCCATACCATCCAACATACCCGCTTGCTTTTTCTCGAGTCCCGTTGGCTCAAACTCAAAAATGACATCGCCATTGTAAAGGGGGGGTAGAAAATTTACCTTATGGATAGGAATTGAATTAAAATCAAGGCGTTTCAGAACATTTCGCCCACCTGGTCTTGTGATGAGTCTTCGCAGGGAGTCTACAATGCTCCCAGGACGTGATGGAGTTGGAAAGCGAGGTGGTTTCGAAGCCGAATTGGGTTGACCGGTGCCATAAGCTCGTGCTTTGAGGTTGACTGTAGCTTGGGAAGGAGCACAAGGTGGCGAAAAAGCGGAATGGTCCACTGAAGGAGGCTCCTCGTCGTCGCTCAACAATATGACAGTCTCTGTTCCAGGTTCAACCTTCACAGTAACAATCGGAATAACGGTGGATGTTGTCGACAATCCTGGCGTGACAAGTTCAATGCTTTCTGCCAACTGTGCTACTGTAAGACCATTAACTTTGTAGCTACCAGGCAAGAGCCTCCAGAATCGGTTGCCGCCTTCGACAATATCAGGCATTAAGATGTACTGGACTATAACTCCTCCATCATCTAGGACCTCTTGCTCTATATGAATTGTCATAACATCTAGGTCATAACGAACACGAAGTATTGATGCCAAGATAGTGCATGACCCATCAGCTGCTGGAGGGACAATTAGTGGAACATCAACACCATGGAATCGAAGAGATGCCATTAGGAAGACTGAAACGCGAAAGAGAAACAATTCCTACCAATGTTCTTGCAACATTATCAAGTTCCATACATGCTCTCGTATATAAGGATGGATAAACACAGGACTGGTTTAAATATCCCATGGCGGCGTATACAACCAATTAAATTATGGTACAAAATTAAATAATTAGATAGAAATAGATCTGAACTTCCTAATCGTGAGAAACGAACAACACCAGCAATAAATTATACCTACATTATTGGCTAGTTATATTTTGAATTACATCATGGAGAGGTGCGCCGGTACCAGCGCCCAACGGTCAGTTCAAAGTGTTATCAAAAGTAACTTACAATTACAGGAGATTGTCAAATCCTAATCTAAATGGAAGAGAAGAAATAATAGAAAAGATCTAATTTAGCATAATAGTGATTATGAATTGGAAACTCGAGCATAACTGCGAATTGACATTAGCATCATAGATAATAGATGATTGGCCAGAATTATAGGTTGTTGAATTATTTATTTGTAGGGGTATTATATTAACAACTCTACAAAGTGGTAATAATAGATAGTCTACATTTAAAGGTAAAGAAAACAAATCTTGGTATTTGAAAATTGCATTGATATATATTTTAAACCAAACAAACACATAATCAAACGGGAATTCTTATAATAAATAACCATATATTAGTTTTACAGAAAATGCAAGCATAAATAGAAATGATCATGTGCATGATGGACATGATGTGCGTATCTTTGGATTTTGAGGTTAAGCATAGAGAAGTTGAGAATTCATAACTCCTATGTTTGAATTCCCTCTTCTTATTGGTCATTCAAATCGGCGGTGTATGACTATCCAATCTAAGCTTAACAAATGCACGGCGTCTAATATCCCATTATGATTGTTAAGGCATGTTTTGACAATTGAGCTTATATGGGCTTCGAGTTACTGTCTTCCATAAATTCATGCAGTAGTTCGTGCAAATGTACTGGGTAGAAAGAGAACAGTACTGAATGGATTCCATCAATTGGAAATCCATTAGACTTAGTGGAGGGGATACCTATGCAGCCGTTGAATTTTATCAATGATCTACCATGTGATATTCTCATTGAGTCGATAAGATATATTGCAGATGCTCGTAAAAGTTGTCCCCGCAACACCTGGTCATTTAGTTGAAGGAAAGAAGAAGAGGAGAAAACGCGGACTCCTCTTCTCAAGTAGCAAGCAGCTGAGGAAGGCAAGGATGGGAAAACGCAAGGCCCAGATTGTAGAGGATGACTTAGGAGATACTCCACGTGTCTTATCTTTTGAGAGTGGTCCTTGTTTAAGTATGGGAGAGGATGCAGGATTGCCAACACAACATATGGATGTCAACATTCCAGACAAGGAGAAGGACGACGGCAATCATCACTCTGGACAATTGGTACGTGTTCTCATTGGTACTTAAATAATTCATAGGGAAAGTTTAGTTTCTTGGGAACTATCAATCGTTCTATTAAATACATCTACTTTGCGATTTCAAACTCATTGAATTTGGCATTGAACAATCATTTTGGACCTAAGTGAATGTTGATATGCTTTCAAACGAATCTTCTTTTCCTTTGAGACTATCACTGTAGTTTTCATTTTTATTTTTTGTTCACTCTCCCTTATTATATTTTTTATTTTTATTTCCATCATACTCTCCCTCTCCTTCTTCCTCGCTTTCTATATTTAATTAAAAAATTATTTGGATTATCCCTAATTTTAATAAGAGTATACTTTTAATTAATAGTAAAAGAACAACTTTGCTTGGATTCCATATTTGCTTTTAAGAGTTGTCCATTGCTCCATCCCTCCCTCCCCCCTTTTATCATAGTTGAAAAAAATATTCTTGATTATCCTTCTCCCCCCTCCAAACCTTCTTTTTTAGTAGAGATTGTCGTTTATCCCATTATAGATATAAATCAATATTTATTATTTCAAGATTGTCCCTCACTTCCTTCTTCTCCCTCTTATTGATGATTTTTTATTTTGTTTTTGGAATGTCCCTCTCCCATTTTAATTTTATTGTTACAGAATCAAAGATGAATATATACATTTATTGATACCTCCTAAGACTTCTCGGGAGGTCACAGTTGTACTCCGGGCACAGTACTACTCTCGGGAGGTCATAGTATCACCCATTACTGTTCCGGCTTAAAGTCACCTGACTTGGATGTCGTTCATCCATCAGAGTGTGAATTGAAGTTCATGATGTCCTACGCGTCCACGCTTCCATTTTCTGTGTGCACTACAAAAACCCTCCCACGTATATTGGATCTGGAGGTACAAACCCTTGCACAAACCCATTCGCTACCTCTGACTTCTGAAGATTTTGATGCAGGCCGATCAGCCTTCAATTGAGTCTAGTGAAGACGCTATCAACGACGGAGATTGGGACGCCATGAACTTGAGCGCGGTGAATGAGGACGAGGATGGCGGCCCTGTTGAACTTGATAACAACACGCAAGCTGCCGACTCGGCAGCAGGTAAGTATCACGATAACTCCCCGTTTCTCTGATTTTGGACTGTGCAGTTGAGCTCTATCTTCCAATCTCGATTGATCGGGAAGATACTTCGAACTTGCTGAAAATGGATCCGCCGGTGCCGGGGAAGGTCATTTCCTCCTTCATGGGTAAGCCGAAACTTGTGGATGTGGGGTTCGCCGGTGCCGGCGGGGGTCGTGGAGGGCCTCCAACGCTTACACCCGATTCCACTGAGACTTTGGTTTAGGGTGCATGCTTTAGTTTTTATTCTTCTCTGAAGCACTTCGCCGGTGCCGGCTGGGGTCGTGGTTAGCCTCCAACGCTTCAAGTCGACCACTCATTCGAGGGATTACGCGTACGGGCTGGGGTTTATATTATGCTCTTCAGCGCGCCGAATCCTGATGTTGTGGAATCACCGGTGCCCGCGGGGGTCGTGGAGGGCCACCAACGCTTCCACTTGTTCACTCTCAGACAGGATCGCCTGTGCGTCCTTAAGTTTATATTCTTCACTGAAGCACTTTGAATCCTAAAGATAAGGTATCGCCGGTGCCGGCTGCGGTCATGGTTTGCTTGCAACGCTTTCAGTCGACCACTTGCTCGAGGGGTTGCACGTACAGGCTGGGGATATATTTCACAGACTGAAGCGCGTTGAGTTTTGTTGTTGTGGTGTCGCCGGTGCCGGCGGGGGTCGTGGAGGGCCACCAAGGCTTCCACTCGATCACTGAGACTGGATCGCCTGTGCGTCCTTAAGCTCATATTCTTCTGTAAAGGTCTTCGAATCCAGGAGATAAGGTATCGCCGGTGTCGGCTGGGGTCGTCGTTGGACTGCAATGCACCCACTAGATCACTCGCTCGAGAAGTCGCACGTGCAGGCTGGGGTTCATATTATGCTTTGAAGCGCATCAAATCTTATGATATGGTATCGCCGGTGCCGGCGGGGGTCGCGGAGGGCCTCTCACGCTGACCAAAAACCCACGCACGAGGGGTCGCCTTGCCTGCGGAGGTTTTGATTCATGTCTGAAGCTCCCAGAAACTTGGAGTGGAGGTGCCGGCGGGGGTCGCGAATGGTCTTCCTCGGAAGTGGACCACGACCTGTTGAGCCAGTGGGTACTCTTCAGTGACCACTACGGCATCTAAGGACCTCAGTACTTGCATTGAATGCCTCCGGTACGTAGATGAAATTGCATACACTGCATTAAAGGTCTAGGAGCGTATAGCACTGATTTCTACGTGGGAGAAGCTGCGGCTGTTGTACCAGGTGGGCAGGTGAAGCATGGCCGCCGCATGAAGATGTCAGCGAAGCGGCTGCGGAACCAGTGCCTCCCTTCCGCAACTGGTTGCGGAGGGGCCGCCGGTGCCGGCGGGGGTTACAAAGCACGAGAAGATGGTGCGTGAGCTCGGCGTTTAGGGGGCCGCCAGTGCCGGCGACCTTGTCTCGGATGGACCTCGTCTCATCTTTTAGAAGCCTCCCAGATGGAGTGCAGCATCTTGGCGGCTTCCTTCTTCTACAGGGGCAATTAGAAGACGAAGCACTCCGGGGAGAAGAGGTGAGTGTCTTAGAGCTTGCGCAGATACCAGTGGTGCCGGCCCTCTGCAAAGGCTATCTGTGAAGTTGAAGCCCAAGTGCCGGAAGTAAGCAACAGGGACCTGGAACGCACCAAAAATGATCAGTTGAGAGTTGATGTAATATGAATTCTATACGTTGAACCCTGGTGCAAGAGCATATAGTACCGGCAACTGGTATAGGAAGGCTATTTGATTATCTGAACTATTACGAATAGTGGAAGGTGATTCGGAGGCACTGAAACTGCAACCATAGGGGACGCCGGTGCCGGCGGGGGTTATTGAGCACATGATGATGGTGTCCAAACTCGGCGTTTGGGGGGCCGCCGGTTCCGGCGATGGGTTCAACCACGATAACATGTGTAACGGCAGGGATAACGAGCGCCAGGCAGATGTGCGCAAACTACGACGCCGAAGATCATGAAGCCGGAGATTGGAACTGGAGAGTTGGCGAACGAGATCAACATTATCGCTGCGTCTGAGTGAAGAGACAACGATCGGCTCCTACCCAGAGGTTGCAGTAAGTTTTCGTTCCCTCTATCACATGATCTTGAACGTACCATTCTCATCAGTCGCAGATCTCATGTAGCTTTTGATCCTCCTACTCATCCCGGAACTTGGATGTTGAAATTTGTGTAAGGATGGCAGAGCTTGTTTGATTCATAGTCATGGTGGATTAGATATGCAGGTGGGGTTTGAATGATGTGTCCAGTGTAGCCTGGGGTTAACAAAATGACTTAGCTCAGTTTGTTTTTGTCCAAAACATTATACTAGTAATTTTCAGAATGAACAATGCTCTATATCATGTGCAGTGCGCCAGTGCCATTTTATTACATATTATAGTCCATAGGACTGGTCGATTTTATCAACACTCTGCCGATCATCCTTTCTTTAAGCTACAATAATATTGCTTTGTGTAAATTCAGTTATGCATGTCTTCTATTGTATGATCTAAACCAGTAGTTGCTTTCAGATCACTTCTAACCGCTTTAAATGATTTTCAGGAATCATCTGCTCAGGAATGGTACACGGGAGTTAAGATTCAATCTATTTTTGAATCTTGGGTCACGACCTACAGACAATGCTGTGCAAGAGCACACTGGGAATGCAGTGCAAATACATGCAGTGCAGGGGTCGCCGGTGCCGGCGAGGGCCGCAACGGTGTCCTGATGGAAATTCTTCCATCATGTACATATAAGTATTAGTCTTTATATGTGTGGATTTTAATAAGTAAGGAGTTGGGGTAAAAGGGGTTGGTCGTGGTAAGAACCACGGTTTGAGGATTTGGGTAGGTGTTAGCATTTAGGTGCTGCACCGTTTTTGTCACTGCTCAGGGGGGTAGGTAGCGGGTTGACTGGTATTTTTCCTGCCTCACTAGCGAGCCAAGCCGTGGGCCGCCGAACCACTCGACGGGCTCGATTGGGTTCGAACCCGGACCGGCGGCAGCCACTGACCACGACATTTCCAGCCAACCAAGTCCACGACTTGGCGATCAGGTTGTGCGAATCAACACCTTTATACGTCCGTACCATCAGCTATCTTACGATAAGTTTTATTTTTATTTTTATTTAGTTATTTTTTTTATTTTTTTTATCTTGTTGGTTGGAAGGTCTAAGTTTTTAGTCTTCCAATAAGTAAAAGACTAGGGGATTTTATGTGGTTGAAAGTGGAAAGGATAAGAAAGTAATGAAGTATCTTGTGGGGTACTTTGGGTAGGGTGACATGGGCTGAAGTGCCCACGTCCACTTGAGGTGGAAAAGTTGGGAAAGAGATTCCTTAGTGAGTGTGTGTGTGTGTGCGGGTGAGAGAGCAAGGGTTTGGAGCAGATCTTTGACTGTATGTAGCTCGGCGAATTTTGTTCGCATGGAATTGAAAATTTGAGGGATTTTTCTTTGTCTTCAGAGATTTCTATACTCGTTTCAAAAATTGAATTCGGAGTTATGTAGCAAAAGTTATGAAGATTTGTTTTTCTGTGAAAACCCGAGGCCATCCATTGAGAGGCAGAGGTTTGACAAGCTATAACTTTTGCTGTAGTTCTTAGTTTTCTTTGAAATTTGGAGGGTGTATGCGTCTCTATCTTAGCTTTCTAGAAAGATATCTCAATTGAAATTCGGAGTTGTGAGCAAGAAGTTATAAAGATCTGAATGAATAGGGGTAGGCAGAACTTTGATTGTCCATAACTTTCGGACAGTAGTTTAGATTGACTTGAAATTTGGTGGAGTGTTAGTTGTCTGAATTAGCTTTCCAGAGAGCTATTACACTTAGTATTTGAAGTTTTGAGTCATCTGTGTCACTTGTTTGAAGGTTACAGCCTTGGTGAAACTTTTCCATTGTGTTTTTGAACACTTCTTTTGAGTTTCTTAGTGTTTTTGAACACTTGAAGACTTTGGAGTTGAAGGATGGAGGAATTGAAGACTTGAGGCTTGACTTGAAGAGAAGAGAAGATGGAGACAAGTGTGTTGTGGCTTGTGGTCCGATTTCTTTTTTTGTGATTCCAAGCCAGCTTTGGAGGCTAGTTGTATTTCAATTCTGTTTTTGTAAACTCTGTTGCGGCGAAGTGGGGTTAATTGCCCACACGGTCGTGTTTATGTCGTTCCCACTGGTGAGGCACGTTTGCTGGTCACCGTGGGTTTGAATTTTAGGAGCCAATCTTTCGGACGGTTTCAGCTTGTGGTCTGCCCGTCCCGTTTTACCCGTCCGAGGCCGTGGTTTCTTATCACCCACCTTTACCCTTAACCCTTTAGAGCCACCACAAGATAGGCCAACGGGGAGGAGTTTGAAGACTGAAGACTGAAGACTGAAGACTAGAGACTGAAGACCTGAAGATTTGAAGATACGATTGGATTCCCGAGCAAACAATCTCCAGTCGCAGCCAGATTCCCTGCAAATTCTCAAGGCGCTCCCCTCTCTACACGACAACGGATCCTATGAACGCTTGAATTATTACATCTTCCAGTATTCAGGAGTCAAATGTTAAGTTTTCTGTATTCTGTATTTGAATTTCTTCATCAGTGATTGGCCTGGTGCTGCGGTGCGTTATGCCTTGATGGTGCTAACGCAGCCAGAAACTTGCGCACGAAGTTGCCATTTTGAGAAACTTTAGAAAGACCGGGAGTACTGCTTGCACCAGGAAAAGTGGTTTCCCGTTTGGAGTGGACCGCCGGGGGGCCGCCGGTGCCGGCTGAAGAGCAATCTGCAAGGATTTTGTCTTATATATTAGCGGTGTAGGGCCGCCGGTGCCGGCGATGGTTTGTGGAAGAGCCAGTTCGGTTGAAGAAGCTCGTATTATTTATAGTACCATGGAGCCGAGATATCATATATCGCCTTTGGATGCGCATATATATCATGAATTATTATTGACTATTTTTGTATTGGTGGATTGCAGATGATGACCCAATGGACAGTCATCCTATTGACGAGGATACTATCTCAGTGGAGGACTTGAATAAGCAGATGAAGGCTTTGATCTCAAAGGAATCAGTCAATATTGCATCATGTTTGGACAATTTGAGGTTTCAGCCTAGGGCAAAGTCCAAGTTACAAATTCCACTTTGTCGTATGATATCATTACCGATTGTCAGGCCCTATTTGAAAAACGATGTCATGAATCTGGCTTCCCATTTTCTGAGTAATGGATATATGGAAGGCAATGGCGTTTTCTACGTTGCCTTGGAGAATCATGAAGGTAAGGTTATCCCTCTGACTACAGATGTGACCGATACTTGGAGCCTTCACTGGGAGGTGGCAAATTCAACATTTAAGAAGCACCTTCTTGAAGATGAGGATTTGAAGTGTTTCTCCAACAAAATGTTTCACGTGTGGGATGGGAACCATCGCCTACAAGCCTGGATTCCAATTATCAATGAAGATCATTCTGAGGACCGAGCTTGGCATTTTGCCGTGGAATCAATTATCCTAGATATTAATGGAGAAGTTGGTCCTCTTCTGAGTGCACTCCATCAAGTGAATTGGTACGATTTTCATACTAAAATTTGTATTTTTTGGGTCTTTATCTCATATTTGGTGTAGTTAATAGTTACATGTCATTGATAAATTTCAGGAGGAATCAGAAATCTCATGTGACCACCAATCTGGTTCACAAGCTCTATAGAATTAATAATATTGGAGCACAACCCGTTTCTTTCTTCCAAGATCAAGTGAGTCAAAATGAAATTGCACTTGCTGAATCAAAGCAGAAATCAAAACAACGAACTTGGTATACTCTTACTTTGGATGGACTCAATAGAGTTCTGAACCAGGTATTATCTTTCTTCATAATTCCTTTGGTATCATTAAGTTTTTCAAGCTCATTTTTGTATTTGTATATTGTGTTGTTAGTTAACTTTGGCTTGAGTAATTTTATTCTGCAGCAAGAGTTGGGCGAGGGAGCAGCTAGCGCACAAATCAGATTCCACGAAAAGTATCCAGACTCTTCTGATTGGACTTCAGAGAAGGCTGTTGACTTCATATCGGCAGCCGTGAACAAAGTCAAGAAACAATGCTTCATTGAGTTGAAGAAACAAGTGCCAATTGCCGACCCCAAGCACGGCCCTGATTTTCTACATCAAATCAAGCTACACTATGAGAATAACGAGGTGCCTGAAATGACTCAGGAGAAACTATGGATGCTTTCAACCTCAGTGATGGAGTCTCATATCAAGACCAAATGGCTTGAAAGATGGAACTCCCCTCCTTCTCTTCGTGTTCAATTGAAATTTCCAAAACCACGTTTTGGAGATGCTGAATTTCCAGAGTGGCTTCGAAGGGCTACTTGGTGGAGTCAGGTTAGTTTCATTCCTTGTTTATTATGATTCTCTGATCTGGTGTTATTTTTCTATTTTGTACTGACTTCTTATTGTACTTTCATATTTGTTTTCTTTCAGTTGGCTGTGGAATCCGAGCATCTTTTTTATACCACCGTTGCGGATTTAGGAGTCACAATTGACTATCACCCAGATGGAGAGGACCCCATTCCATCCATCTCCGAATATGTCGAGCAAATGCGAATCCAACTTTGGAATGCCGCATTCTTCCATGAGTTCAAAGTTGAAAAAGGAATTCACAAGAACTTTTTGATTGATCAGCAGGTGGGATTTATGCCTGCTATGCAGCGTGTGCTCTATCGGTATTTTAAATATATCCTTTATCCTACCAGAGCAATATCCAAGTCCCCAGCATTTTTTGCCACTTGGCTGGATATAGACAGCGACGAGTGCATGATATCTGAAAGTATCCAGAAGTCTTGGAATTCTTCTCACTGGGAGAGATGCGGCTGGTATCTTGATTGTCCCATTTCAAAGCCTCCACGCTTTGACATTGCAATGAGAGATCGCATTGAACCATCATTGATTGGGATTCAAAAAGTCCCACCCGTAGCAGTAGTTCCACCTATTGTTTCGAAAACAAAGGGGACGAAAAGGACTTCGTCTCGGACTGCAAAGAATGCCAAGGACACTACTGTCTTGGAGGCTCATGTGCCTATGGAGCAATTGGGAGACATGAATGAGGTTTTGCCTTCGTCTTCTAATGTTGTCAATTATCCTCAACCTTCTCGGACAACTACTATTGTTCAAAGCCAATTACCTCCTTCAATATTGACTTCACAGCATGTGAGGGCCAAAAAGACCTCCCGTATATTGAAACCTGCATCCTCCACTGTCCTTCATCCGTCTTCGGCTATTTTGTTGGAACAGACTTCTATCGCAGAGATTCTAGAGACAGGGCCCTCTCATTCGGTGCTTTCAAAAATGCATGCATTAATTATTGAGGTTTCATTGCATTGATAATGTATTGATTAAATTCAAATTTTAAGTTGCAAATATGTCATTAGAGTAACTAACTCTTCTCTATTTTGTAGGGAAAGGGTGATGCTGCAGGCCCTGCACGATCAGGAGCTTGTCCCCATAGTGGTGTGGACTTTATAATCTTCGATGTTCCAGAAGGCCTTCCGATTCCAGGTCTTTCTGATTCATCTATAGACATTCCGTCTTGGAATGTTTATAAAAAGTCGGATGTTGAGGCGTTTTTTGAGTTTGCCGATGCATGTCTCCACAAAGATGGAGGTCTTTTGGTTTTCCTCCCAGAATCTGCATCAATTAGGTTGGATGTGAGAACTTATGCTGCATCATACGAGTTTAAGATTCTAAAGGATTGGTGGGGTGTTAATGAGCTTCGGCTAACTTCTCTAGTCAGTTCTGAAAATACTGTAAGTGAGGGATATTCTAATTCTTGTCATATATGTTTTGCATTCCATGTTTATTAAATTGTTGATTAAATTTTGAATGTTTCATTTCAGACCCGCCGGTTCCGAATTTTTCTTTTCATCCGTGAGGAAAATGCAACAAGTTCCTTCTCCATTCATGTTGATCCTGAACTTCCCAAGGTTGGTATTAATCTAAAAGAAGACGATATTATATGCAACTATACATCCTCTGAGTCTCAAGTCATGAATGGTCCAGTACCATGGAGAGGAGCTCGTGAAAAGGATGAAGGATTTCTGCAGATGTTTATTGAAGCCTTCACAACTCCAGGCTCAGTAATTTTGGATGCCACTGCTGCTACAGGTGCAACACTCATGACTTGATGTGATTGACATTTTTCTAAACTCATTAGAATTTCAATTTTTCTGAATCTTGCTATGTTTTTGACCGGGTTCAGGCGCTTCTATTCGAGTAGGAAGCAGGCTACAGCGGCATGTGATTGGCTTTGAATCTGATCCACTTATCTTTGAAGCCCTTCTTAGTCCTCTTCGACAAGTGTCACCAAGTCCATCAATTCCACCTACTCCGATTGATGCTTTTGATGACGATGAGGTTCCGATTCGCCGCGTGGCAAAAAAGAACCGATTAGATAAGTAAGTCCAGAGTTTCAATGTTTTTGCCGTCTTGATATTTCAATCCCTTTACAAAGTATGATTACTTAACTATTTTGTTGTTTGGCAGATTGATGGACTTTGCCTATTCTCCGCCAAAGTCATTTACGCTTCCATCATTTGCAGAGACTATTGCTTGTGCCCATGCTTCATTGCATTCTCCGCCGTTAGTTCAAAGGCATTGTGGTTTCAACCGCGACGTTCATCAATTTCTAGATGTTGAGGCACTAGAGGGTAGTGAAAGTTCTTCTACATAGATTTTCTACTGTTGTTGTGGGTATTTATATGGCCTTAGTTTGCTAGTACTGTTCTACTATCTTATTTATATATTTCGTACTTTGTTCTTTGACATTATACAGGGTATTGTGATTCCCTAGCGACTATTGCTCTATGGCAAATGATACATTTCACACGTTAAACTTTCATGAAATCTTGTTTAGAGCAATTTTTAAAAAGTTTGTTTTGTATGTGATACCACATACAGGAGATGGAGTTGTAAGAAGAAATTAAATTCAAAGAACTAAAAAACAACATCAACTGACACAACTAGAACATAAATATTTACAACCTTTACGACCTATAGACGAAGATGGTGATGCTTAACAATATCATGCAATGAGATTGAGTAGAAGACCCCAATCAATATGAGTTTGAATGTCTTTTATTATCACTTTTACATGAATGCCGGTAGTGGCGGCCATGTTATAGTTTCCATCTCCAAAACATATAAATATTCAATGTCCCATACCATTTGTGAAGGCATTGCTAATAATGAACTTCCTCACCGTCTCACTATTTTGAATTTTTCCGCGGTAATGGGCATCTCTTATCACTTTCATTATTGTACTTGACTACCTTCGGCTTTTCAATTGCATTTGTCTCGCACATTAATTCCACGGCAATAGGGTATATACTACTACTAACAAAATCTATTTTTCCTGTATAATGTAAATATCCTACCACGGTTATAGGATCACGAGACAAAAATTTGTTATTTTACTTCAGAAAGACCTACGACTTTTGGCTCTCAAAGTTAACAAAACCGAAAAAAACTGAAAAATAAAAGAAACTTTTCTGCTCACCGCTCACCGCTCACACCGACTGCTCACCGACCGCTCACGTGGTCAAGTTCTTGATGACACCATCCAATGTATTTTGCACATTGTACAAATGTCCATGGAGTTGGAACTGACTCCCAACCACAAAATGCCTTCATCTTCTCATCCATCATTACGTGAAGGCGCTTCTTCTGCTTTGAGCGTGCGTGACAAAAATCGCGTTGTCGCTTTCCGTGGGGACTGCTAGTGGTAGATGGTTGTCCAGAATCCATGGTGACGAGGTGGAGGAATATGAAGGTGGCGAAATATAAAGGTGTCAATAGACACCGTAAAAAACTTCCCAAAAGTGCCAAGCAAGCAGCCGCCACGTGGTAGTTGCACGCCAAAGCGCCTAGGAAGTGAGGTCCGTAACTTTGAAATCTCATATTTATAGTAAATTAGTGACCTATGGCGGGCGCATACGACCAAGAGGCGCGCGTACGCTAGAGGGCTGCGCGCGTACGCGAGAGGGGTGTGCCTTGAATTTGCCTTGAACTTCTACTTAGTTATAACCTAGTGCCTTGAATTTATACTTACTTATACAATACTTATACTTTCACATACAATACTTGATACTTATACTTACTTATACAATATTGATACTTACTTAGGCACACAATACTTATGCTTACTTAATGATTTTTTGGGGAGAGTAAGTACCTTCAATTAGCATGTTCAATGATTTGTTCCACAAACTTATACTCATATTAAGATATAATATGGATAATTTGTATGGTAGAATGCCATCTCTTATCATTTGGAAGGCCGTTGCAATTAGTTACATATAATTCAACCAAGAATAATAATGTTGCATTAATACTGGGGATTTTGTTACATCCCAAATCATTTATTATGCAAGAAGGTAACATGATTTTTATTGTTTAGTCTTATGATTGACATGTTTGAGACAAAAATTTAAGTTTTATTCTTCAACACATGATATAAATTCCACTACAAAAAAATTCTCGATGATACTATAGACTATTGTAGTCGGTTATCAAATATTAGACAAAAGTGAATTTAATTTATTGACTGGGGTGCATGAAGTTGTACAATCGTGGAAGATCATAACACATTCATCAAATATATAATTTAAACGTATACAAGACTGTATAGAACATTCACTTTATTACATCTAGCCAAATTATAAAACATGCTGAACCATACAAACTTGATTAACGTCAGAGATAAACAATATTGTTTCGAACTAAAGCCATTTACAAATGAAGTGCAATTTACAAAATTCACAAGGTCTATGATTTCAAAATGTTACAAAATTGCCCGTTTATCATTCATGGCACTACTTCCATTGCTATCAAATTCTACGACTTTAAAGTAAACACCAACTTCGCGTATTCCTGGATTTGATTGTCCTTTTCTTGGAGTGTAGCGCATAATTTTTGAAGTTCTTCTTTGTTGCGGTTGGCTTCTTCTACCAGATTCTTGTTTTCCTGTAAACTCTGCTGATATTTAGCAAGAAGTTGAAGATGAGCCTCTCGTCCAATTGGAACATCATCAGAAGACTCTAGGTTTTCATTGATGTTCTCATATGCAACCGCGTCCATCTGAGTTTGATCTTCTTCCTTGCCGGAATCTTCTCCAATTGTCGGTGTTTCTTGGAGGGCAGAATCTAGCCAATGGCATTTAATAAAGCCCTCAATCTCTTTGCGAATAGATGGGTCGCATCCAGTGTCCGAGTCGTCACTGGAAGTGTCAGACCATACGACTTCTTTGTTTGGAACTTCAACCTCCTTCGCCTTTTTTCCTAGAGCTTCGTTCGGAAACTTGCGCTCTATTGGTAGTGACGCCGTGGATACTGGTGTCATCTTGGAGTTTGGTTGTATTTCCATCGTCGTCCAATCGACTACTACTCCAAGTATAATCTCAGCATACACCATACGTTAAATGGATAGATTCACCTCGTTCTGGTGAACCTTTGCCGTGTTGTAGATGTGCTAGTACGCTTGGATGCACCGTTCTTTGAATACTTTATTGGTACAGTAATTTAAATTACCCTTGTCGTATTTCCGAAGTTGCAAATACCGCAAATGCGGCTACATTTGTCCCAAATGACACCAGGCAATGTACTTTGCACACTGTGTGAATGTCCACGGACTTGGTACATCTCCCCAGCCTCGAAATGCCTTCAGCTCACCATCGATGAATATGTGGATGCGTTTCTTCTGCTTGTGGTCGCGTACTCGTCCCGCATGAGGCTGTCGTTTCTTCAGCTTCTTCTCGGAAGCCCGAATCTCAGAAGGCCCACTTGAGTCCATGCTTGAAACTAGCGTGAAGGGGCACCGGGAGTAAAAGGGTGTCAATAGACACCGGGACCCACTTCCCAATAGTGCTTAGCAAGCAGCCGCCACGTGGCAGTTGCTGGCCAAAGCGCCTGGGAAGTGGGCACATCGTGCCACGATTTTCAAACTTACAGTGAGGCGCGCATGCTTCCCGTAGGCCGCGCGCGTATGAGATGGGACGGGCGCGTACCAATCATGGTCTCGCGCGTACGAACAGAATGGCCGGGCGCGTGGGAATGGGGCGAGGCGCGTGCCTATGGGGGCCGGGCGCGTGCCTTTTGAGGTCGGGCGCGCACTCTTTGGGGCCGAGCGCGCGCGAATG